>APFE031007830.1:44605-77715 GCA_000404065.3 Pinus taeda | reverse complement strand
CTGGAATGCTTAATGCAATTCCTAGAACTCTTCCAAAACTGGCAAGAAGATGAAGTCTTCTGCTAGAGGAAGTGTCCTAGATTACCAACGGAAGGCATGTTCACGGGCATCTTTGTCCCTGGCTACAACTCTAAAACTGGTGTGGCAGGTTGTGGCTCACGCTCGCTTGATGTGACTTTGAAGCTTGTAGATGACCATCATTTCTCCCCCTGTCAGATACAAGGTGAGATGATGGAGAAAACTCAACTGCAAGATTGTTCAATACTCTGGAACAAGTTCTGACATGTGATTGGAATATCTTCTTGGTTGTTGATGCCCATTACCAAGAAGCGATCCATCCAAGATGAATCCTTGTTCTTGCAGGACTTTTATTTCTGAAGCATCTGTGTGAAGAATGGGTGGTTTTATGGCAGTGCTTACATGGATGAAGATCAAAACAATAATATTTCAAATGGCCAACTCGGTCACAGTGTTGGCATTTCACGATCTGTTGTTGTTGTTGTTGTTGTTGTGGAAGAGGGGCAAAATCTGGAACAGCTGGCGGTGAACTGTCATGAATGAATCCAACACTCTGAAATTGAATGGCTTTGAGTAGTCTGGAATATGAAAGGGCAAATCCTTGTCATATCCAAGACCAGTTCTGTGCTTGTTGTGGACAAGTTGTTCCCAAGGTCTGATGATGGGCTTGGGAAGTGCAAGTTGAACTTCTGCATCTGCATGTAACCTTTCTACTTTATTGGGTACTAAATCTGAATGAACTGTAACATTATTGACTTACTGTTGATGAGTTGTTGTCTCAATGTTATGAACAGAAACAGGTTTAAAATGATGTCTATTTTGATGTAGCTCTTCTTGCTGTAGTTGTGATTCAAGCAGCAAAAAATCAATTTTCTCCTATGCATTTTGTAGACAGACCTGAATGTCTGTGAGAGAAGCTTTGCTGACTTTTAATGTATCATGATTAGTAGACAATATCAAAGTTTTGAGGAACTCTAATACTTCATTGGTTCTAGCCATTTTTTCTTCAATGTCAGAATTACACCTTAAAAAATGATCACAACTACTACTCAATGCAGAAAAGCAATACCCACTCACATTACACAACAATATCCTTTATAAACGTCAGCAAATGATCAGTGTGCAACCAACAAGCACCAATTACAATCCATTACATAAAAAATAAGAGTTTACTCATGACCAGCATTATGTTCTGACAATACAACCGACAAAACTTTTCTCCATAAAAGATTACAATCAGCCCACCAAACTCTTTATGCAACAGTCGAAGCAAGGAATTAATGCACTATAATGAGTTTTAAATACAATGCCACACTAGGGCAACAGCAACTACAAACTTGCTTGGATCCTTCAAGTACTCCTTCACTTTCAAATAAAAAATGATGGCTATCAAAACTTCAATAATTATAACACCATGTCATGGGCAGGACTTGAATGCTCATATGCTTTGACTGGGGTACGAATCAATATTATTTGATCTTGCCACTTTCTGGCAATGAAGATAAGCAATGAGAGTAAATTCTAGCAAGGACTTTCAGACCCAGAATGTTGCTCCAACACTTGCTCAGGTCATAGGCATTGGAATGAGTCTCTAGCACGCTGAAACAACAGTGATAGACCTCCTTACATGTCCAAATACTTAGCAAACTGTACAGTGCTGGTCATATATACCATAGCATTTTACCATGACCTTCAAAAATATGAATCTAATAAAAGAACAACAAGAGATTGTTTGAATCTCTTAGAAAAGAAAAAGGAGACTTGAATCTGTAAATCATAAGAATCTCTATACCAACTTCAAAAGAAGTCGTACTTCCCTTTCTCCAATGCAAGTCCATCAATCAAGTCCAAAGAATACAGAGATTACATGTGAGAGACATTGATGAAAAAACCAACCAAAACCCATGTCAATAAAGTCCTTTCTAGACCAACCCCTCTAACAAAAGCGTCATGTTCACTCTGCCACTGAACATGCTAAACTTTACCCAAACTATCCCAGAAATAAGCACTACCAAAAGGAAATGGTTTCCACTATATATAGAAAATACAAATTTCACACCTACATATCTCATATTCATGTATACCACAACTGCTATCCAATAATATTTTATCTATAACAGGGCTAATAGTAATACTAGCTCTGAACTGAGACATGGGAGCAAATAACCATCCCAGGCTTCCATGTATTTGTCCCAAACTTCTACAGTTGTTAATCTTGTGTAGCAGTATGGATGCCTGACCAAATTAGTTCTAGACCCCAGGGCTCTTCCTTCCCCCATTAGAAGCTGCGTTATTTGAGGTCCTTGAGCCTTATGAGTCATGCCAGCGGAAGTAGATGATCCAGGATGTTATTTCCAAGACCACAGCAATTCCACCCAGTGTAGAAATCACTATGATATAAGCCCGCTTCTACTTGTATTCGCTTTCTCGGATTCCTAATTCTATAGATGGTGCACTGCTTATCGAGTTTCCTTCCGTAGGCACAACAATGTTATGCCCTCCAACTGAGAAATCTAATCGTTTTTTAACCCTAAACTGACGGAGGTTTAAACACACTTGGATCACGCTCAGTTCCTGAACTCGAAACTGGGCGAGAGCTAGACCATAATGGCTAGATCAAAAATCCAACTCAACAGCTCTCATGCAATGGAAATTTTAACAACCCAGAAGTTACCGAGGACCGCGCTTCCCATTTCAGTTGTTTGATCAATACCCAAGACTGTATAGGAGCAGTGTAAATATATATGGCAACATAAACGAATAGGGGCAGTGTTCAAAATAGTTCAGCGCATGGCTATACATTCAACACATGGCTCATACACATCACAAACCAATTTTCACATGGTTCAAACTCAGAGCCTTGAATTAACAATAAAGACGAGTTTCCATTCAAGATTATTGAAACCTTATGAGGTTTTTAACACAGGCGTCGACAGCATGGTTTTTAATATTACTTCACCTGAATCTCATCAAAATAATTTTTCCAAATCCGTTTAAATAAAACATTTTAGATAACCCAATTGCCAACCATGAATCACCTCACCTCGTCAACATGATGTAACATTGGTACTGGTGCCCACAGAATCTGATACCACGGGATTTTTTATGGTCACAAATTGCAGATATATTAATAGTGTGGGATGTGGAGACCACGGCAGCTTCAGCGTTCATGGAAATGTTCTAGAAGCATTCATGCACCAGCAGCGTTTCACGCACCATTCACGTAGTGAACTCAGTAAACTCTCGCAGCAGCAGTCCCTCGAGGCATTCAACGCAGCAGCACGGCCTCAAGGCATTCAACGGCGATTCAGAATGTTTTCAAAGCTGAGGCATGGCAGAAATGGCTCAGAAATAATTATGGTAGATAGAGAGCAGATTCAGAATCGCAGAAACATAATTAGATGAAACGGCTTGGTGCATGTAAGTAACAGACCTCATAGACAAAGGTGGCAGCTAATGGCAGACAACAGTTATGGCAGAGAGCCCATAGAGAGCGTAGGAAAGAATATGGCGCAGAATGAGGAATAAAACGCTCAATTCTGACAAGCAGATAGGGCATTAATTAACGTTGTCAAGAATGTTGTCGGACGAGCAAAATCTGATGCTCTATAAGGTGGCAATTCTGATCAATTCTGATTAGGAGAAAGGTAGAACTGACATGTATATAGAGACCACAAAACAAGTAGCTCAAATTGGAGCAGGACCAGCAATCGCCCACTTTGATACCATGTTAAACACACATGGGCAGCAATAGAATATGAAAGATAAAACATGAGAGTACATCTTTTATTAACAACTGATATACATTTATAGTACATTGTTTGACTGTTGGGTTTCACATCCCAAGGTCTCTTGGACTTCTTTTTGTTTATTCGGCTTCCACACTAACCCATTGAGGATTAAGTGTCCAACAAATTCCAAGAAGTGAAATGAGTATTTATGCCACATTTTCATTCTTCAATTGACTAGTAAGAGTTGGCATATCATACTGTTGAATTTAAATACACTTATACCTAATAGTGTCATGTAATATGTGAGGCCTAATTATTATTTAATATGATGTCAGTAACTCTATGGTGCCTGTTTCATTGCTTAGCAAATAGAAATGCAGCAGGTAAATAATTATTTAATGATGAATAATAATTTCCTCATGCCATTGAAGTATATATTTAGCAGCAATTTACTTTTGAAACTTAGGTGTAGATTTTTCCTAACCAAAAACTATTCTATATTGGAGATTTGTATTTCCTGCTATATGATACATTTGAATTCCACCTTACAGAACAGAAAAACGCTTTGATAACCATAAATACTTGTTTAGGGAATAGGGAAACTTGGGAAACAAAGTCCTGTTTGACATCAACTTCATTGTAATAACAAATTCATACGGAAAAATTAGAACTCAAAAGCCAAATTAACATTGGAAACCCACACATTATATACTAAAATAATAGCATGGGACTACTAGTTTGTATTCAGGGGCACATCCATCCCAAGGTGGGGGTATCATGAAATCCATGAATCTTTTATCCGATGTCAGCCTCCTATGCTAATTGCAAAAACTCTTGAATCCGTACAAAATTAGGCTAAGATCTCCTGTCTTTTTCATCTTTTTCAAACGAGAGGGGTTTTGTAAAGAATGAACAATTTGAAGCAAACAGCAAGGCACCAGGGCATGTTTTTATGTTTCATTTTTTGAACTTATGGTATATGAAGACACCTTTGATCAAAGGCATACAATTCGCTATATGATCACCTTGTAAAAACTCTTGAATCCTAAGGTCTCCTATCTTTTTCAACCAGTGAAGTGTTTTGAAGTTAGATCAATATCTGAAATTCCTACCTCTGTTGTCATCAATCAGTTAGTTTGAAGGAAGCCTCACGCTCTTACCAGTTTTTTCATTCAGTTGAGGCCAAATTGCTATACACAAAAGAATTTCAAGAACCAATAAGAAGGACACCTTTGAGGCAGGGATCATGATTCATAAGCCAAATAAGCTTCTTCTCGAGCAACTTTTTCCTCAATTGGTTGCAGCCTTGAAGCAAGGACTTGTTAGTTGAGAAATGTTGATAAAATGAACAATTTGAAACAAATAGCAAGGCACCAGGGCATGTTTTTATGGTTGCATTTTCTAAACTTATGGTATATGAAGGAACCTTTAATCAAAGGCATAAAACTCGCTATATCATCACCTTGTATAACAAACCAAACACCTACAAATTTGCGAGTCAAAAATTCCAAGTAAAATATTTATTTTACGGAGGTTGGATGTCTCCATAACTATTGAAGAGGACACTTATATTTATATATATCTCGTTTAGCCAGGTGTTTGTTACTAGGACCATTGACAACACTCCTCAAATTAGACCTCTCTTGAGAGGAGTAAATCCAACCTCAACGTTCATGAGACTGATACGACTGTCACAACGTCACCCATGGCTTCTCACAGCATTCATTTCACCTACCATCTTTGCTGTGATTATCAATATGCATTTTCCTCTTCTCACGAACCACCACCAGCCCTCAATAATTGACAACCACGCAGGGGATGTTGTTGAATATGGAGAATTATTAGTCCTTATAGCCAAAGAATCATTGTATCTCCACAAATTCACTATTTCAAGAGTCTTGAGATTAACGATGGCGATGCCAGAGCTCACCAAAAGGTTGTCTCCTAGATTTTGAAGGTAAAATCGCTACCCACCAATTCAAAATTTCAATTCCCAATTGCAAAATCTAAATGTTGAATGCTTTGAACTTCCATTAATGAATGCAGGTTCAGGCACATTACTATTTTCTTCCAGATACAACCTTGCTGGATACAAACTACCTTGATCGTTTTCTTTCCTGCACACAAGTTCAAGTAGTTGAAGGAGTTGCTAAAAAAATTTTGGTTTTCCCAGCATGACCAAAGCATTTATAAACATATTGGGTTTATACAAAAATTTATAAAAATAAGCATGACTAAAGCATTTATTGGGTTTTAAATCATCTTCTATGTAAAATAGTTGTAAACAACTTGAATGTTGTTGTGTTGACAACAACAGAAGTCATGGGCAATGCAACTAGCATCGGTAGCCTTCTTGTCTCTAGCAGCCAAGATGGAAGAACACCAAGTTCCTCTGCTTTTTTCCCTTCAGGTTGTGATGGTAATTATAAATTTGATATCACTGTGGCTTTTGCTTGTGTTTGAAAATGGTGGTCTTATTTTTTGTTTGCGGGTAGGGGAAGCTGAACATGTTTTCGAACCTCGAACTATTCAAAGAATGGAGCTTCTTTTACTGAGTGCACTGAAATGGTGGATGAAGGCAGTGACTCATCTTTCATATTTGCAATATGTTGGCCACATATTAGGTTTAGAGAAGTAGTTTCATGGAGAGTTTATAATGCGATCCTCTGAGCTTGCTCTCTGCACTATTAATGGTATGCATGTTTACAGACATGTGTTTACTTACTTTTGTTATTGAGTCAAGAGAAGAAAGGTTCTGCAGACACCTTGGTGGGGGTAATTTTTGTTATTGTGTCAAGAGAAGCAAGATTTTTAGGTCCCAGAAGCACATATTAATAGTTATGTGGATGTTGGTGTAAACAACATACATTATGCCAATGTTTCTACATTATTATGTCAATGGTGTTGTAAACAACACATATATGCCAATGTTTTTTGTAATATTATTTCAATGGTGGTGTAAGCAGCACACATTATGCCATTGTTTCTGTTTGCAGCACATGTTATGTCAATGTTTCTATAATGGTGGTGTACACAGAGGTAGTGACCATCCAACTAACATGATGTTGTGACCTTCTTCCTATCATAATGTGGATTGGTTTGATGAATATGGATCTCCTGCTAACAAAATGCTCATTCATAGACATGCTCATTGGTCTAACAGAGTGTTCATTGGTTGAAGATGAATCTATGTGCTTTCTTGTCTTCCTCCTTGTGGGACATTTTGACTGGGTGTGTGTGAATAACAATGAATAGTGAACTAATAGAACGCTTAATTGGTTGAAGATGAACATGTGTTCTTGGTTAGTCTTCCTCCTTTGTGGAACTTCTTAAATGGGAGTGTGTGAATGACAGTAAATAATGAATAGTGTGGTAGTTCATTGGTTGAAGATGGATCTCTGTGCTTGGTTGATCTTCCTCGTTTCTTGGGACATTTTGACTAGGTGTGTGTGAATAATAGTAAATAATGAATAGTGTGGTACTCCATATTGAAGAATTTGGAGCTAATAACATACTAATATAATGTTGACTTGTCGCGGATGAATATCTGTTTGCTTTGTGTTCCTCATTTGGAAGACTTGTGTTGCGCTCCCCATTAATGGCAGTGTTGATCCAACGCTCCCGTGTGTATCGTGGCATGTGCTTAACACTAGCGATGTGTCTGTTTACTAACACCTGTGGGTTTTGGTGTAATGGCAATCGTGACTCCAACAAGTGGTATCAGAGCCAAAGGTCTCGAGTTCAAAACACACCTGGCTTCTGTTGAGGGGGGAGATTGTTGCGCTCGCCATTAATGGCAGTGTTAATCCAACGCTCCCGTGTGTTTCGTGGCATGGGCTTAACATTAACGATGTGTCTGTTTACTAACACTTGCGGGTTTTGGTGTAATAGCAATCCTGACTCCAACAACTTGTTGAGGTACTTGGCATTTCTATTTTGCGGGACTTGTTAAGTGGGTTAGTGCCTGAATCACAGTGAATGACAAACTGTGTGACAGTGGGAGTCGCCATGTACATTTTCATAATTTCTAACATGTCAAACCCCATGATATATATAGCCATTCAACTCTCTAATATTCTACTGTTCATCTTTTGTGAAACATATTCTTAAGTTCTGCGATTTTTGCCAGTTGGGTTATTGGAAAGAACTGTTGTATGCAGAAAATTCAGGGTGGGTTTATTTCATATTATACAAAGAATGCTCTATCAGTTTACAGACTCTTACATGCTTCTTTGATTACAGATTCAGTGAGAAGAGCGCTAAACAAACGTTGAGAAAATGGCAGAGTCCAACTCCACCAACACTGAATCAGTCAGCTTTGGCAGCACAGTTCAATTCTTCAGCCCTTCTAGTCCTCAACCCAACAGAGTGTGGGAGCTACATCACAGTGTCAGGCCACGGAGAAGGCTTTTCAGCTCCTATGGAAATGGATGTATTGACTAGGAGTTGAACGATGCAGAACTAGATCATATAGGGCACCTGTGGAGGGTTAGTTTTCTGCAGAGGGCAGTGGGTCATATTGGGCATCTATGGAGGATCAGGTTCCTGAAGAGAGTAATGGCTCATATTGGGCACCGGTGGAGTCTATGCACAGTAAGTACTGGTGCATAATTAGTAGCAACAAAGTAACCAGCTAAGGTGGTCACAGACTCACAACACCTTAAAATGTATAGCCCATTTAAAAGCCAACATTTCGCCCAACAGTTCCCCTATTCTTAACGATGAAATTCGTGCAATTTATTCAGTTCCTATTGGACCTATCTGATTTCTTCAGTAGTCTAATGGTTTCACTCGGTAAAAATGATTGAGGTTGAGGCTGCAACATACCTGGTTGTTGTTTGTCGGCGTTCGATTGAAGAAGAAGCTGACCTGAGTATGAATGTGCACTAGAGGATTCAGGAATGGCTATTTCGCTTCAAAGATGGATTTTTGGCAAACTGCACTTCTTCTCCAACCAGACGAAAAAAGGAAATCCTTCACACTCGCAGGGAAAAATATCAGTCAGTGAGCCTGCCAATGCCATTATGATTGTTGGCGCAAACTCAACCACCTCCATGCTGCAGCTCCCTTACCATTAATCTTCTTCAATGTTGCAACAACCTCTGATTCAGAAAACAACGTTACCCAGAGTCCCTGTCTTGTCACCAGTACCACTTACCAGAGTCACCACTGAGTCCCGGGTTATATTAAAGTTTAGGCAGTTGAATCTTGAGTTGAATCGAACTAGTAACAAGTCACCAATACCAGTACCACTTGGCGCTAGCACCTCCGCTCTGACCAGTGTGGCAATGACCACAGTGAGTGAGTGACCCACTGACCAGTGGCGTTACGCTCTACTCATATTTGACTATTTATGTTTAATATTTGAAGTTTGAACGTGTAACTTGATGACTGGTGACTCGGTGAGTCGGACTCTCGAAGACAAGTCAAAGTATAGACTTCATTAAAATTGAAATTTTAAAAAATGTTCTGCGGGTTGACAGCGCTTCTTAAAACATTTTATAATATTATTCCAATTTCTTTTAAACCTGCAAAACTCAAATTTCAAATTTTAAATTTTTTTGACTAGGAAATTTTGCTAGGCCCTTTGAAAAGCCCTGATGTGTTCAATACAAAATACCAGAGATATTTCCAACTGTAAAGTTGATTTCCGGCAATAAACAGTTTCATTAATGAATGCAACGTCCATCTATGTAAACGGAGATGGAGAGGTGGACCTGAGCAGCCACGCAAGCAGATTGCAAGAATCTGCAATCAGGATAAGGGTTGTCGTATGGAAGTAGGAATTAAAGGAAAAAACTTTAGTTGTTTCAATGAACGTGATAATGCTAATATAAATTTTAAAACATACCTCACGTCACGCTAATTAGATGTGCGTAGAGCTAACCTTGCCATCCTCAATTCCAATGATTGAGTGCGGGTGACATACATTTATAAAGACCTTGGGAATCCACAGTATGTCCTATTACATATGAAAAGATAGCGGCAGGCCAAGGGGAATTTATTTCTATTCTACGAGAATCAAGATATAATGCACTCATGCTTGCTAGTAACTCTAATTTTCCAAATAGATGATACCCCTCGAAAAAAACAATAATTACGCCTTAAGGCGTTTCTCTCTGAAATCAACACCCCCAGCTGCTACCGTTTTTCGATAATTACGCCTTAAGGCATTTTCCTCTGAAATCAACACCCCCATCTGCGACCGTGTGCGATTGTGGACCATCGATTATCTATGTTAGACGATAAAAGCATCTTCCACCGTCAGATTAAGTGCAGGAAAGAAGATGCTCGACTCTTCTACACCTCTTTCTCAACGGCCCCACGTTCCTCCCAGTTTCTCCCACCAACACTAATAATAGGTATTCAGAACGAACAGTTTGGAACGACTACACGTCTCCCTTTACGAAAGGACCATCTTACCCTTACTTCCATTTAAATATGGCGACACGTCTCTTCTTCTTCATTGCATTTTATAGTGTTGGCTCATTTTCCAAACGCGATCGCTGTGCTTTTTTCCGTTTGATTTCTTCAAGGGATCAGTTTTCTCTATCTTTTTCGTCTTTCATGCAATCAACCATTCTGTCTATCTTTGATCTTTGTTTCGAATCCTTTCCTTGTTGTCTTCTGCTTTTTCTTCCAGATTTTAGACATATAGATGTTGTCAGGTTATGTTCTTTCTGTTAACTTGTCTTTGTATACCACGGGGATTTATTTTGCTCTCTTGTTTTTGGTTTTAAATTATTTAACTTGCTTGAGATCCGTAAAAGATGATTTCGGCTATGAGTGTAGATTGCGAAATTCATGAGCTTTTTTGGCTTATTTAAGCCTTTAAATGTTAATCAGGGTTTCTAATTATGCTCCGTGATTACACAGGTTGTGTATTGGGTTGATTTCGTTTAAAGATGCAGATATTCGTGAAGACCTTGACCGGTAAGACCATAACCCTTGACGTGGAGAGCTCTGATACCATATTCAAGACATTATCTTTTAATATGTGGTTCATGAACCTGCTTCTGCATTCTTTCAGCTACCATAGGACGTTATTTTCAATCATAGACAACCATATGCAATGCTTTTTGTTTGTGCCTTGATCATATCTCAGATCTTTATGATTGAAAGTAATTGTCTGTTCTAACTTTTATCTGTCTTCATGTTTCTATGCCTCTGCCTATGTTTGAGACTTGAGTCAGTTGTCTCATAAACATTTAGTTGAGCAGTCATTCGTAAATTAATTTTTCCAGCTTGGTATGGATACAAGTTTTCGAAGGCTTCAGAATATATCATTACAAATGCATAATTATTTAATTTTCAAATCCATTGCAAAATGTACATGATTTTTAGATTAGTCTTGAAAATATACATTAAATTCCAAAATTTCCTTGCCGTTTAGTTGTTTTGATATTGCATGTTTATGCAAATTTTATTCAATGACAAGCTAGGACATGCTAGCAATAGTGATTTAGAGCAAGGAAGCATGTGTCCAGACAATATACGAATAATACAAATGCAGTAAAAAATTAAAATTCTCTTGTTTATTTAGGCACCTTGATGTAATCTATGAACTTGATGATTAGTATTATAGAATTACTATCATACCTGCCATATTCAACATGCTATATTTCGATATGTGTTTAGAGAATCTGCCCCTGTATTCTTTCAACTATCATAGAAGTTAGAACCTTATATCATAGTGAGCTATATGCAAATTTTTTTCATTTCGTGCCTTGATCATCACTCAAATCCTCATGTTTGAAAATAACGTTTTGTCTGTTTTAACTTTTAACTTCTATATGTCTTCATGTTTCCATGCTTTTGCCTATTTTTGCGTCAGTTGTCTCATAAACATTTTACCTTGTTAATTGAGCAGTGATTTGTAATTCATATGTTCCAGTTTAGTATGGACTACAAGTTTTCAAGGCCCCAGAAATATCATTACAAATGCAGAATTATTCAATTTTCCAATCCATTATAAGACGTATATGGTTTATAGATTATTTTCTTGAAAATATACATTAGATCTCAAGAAATTCATTGTCTGTTATTAGTTTTTGTTTTTGTTGGTATTGCATGTTCACACAAATTTTATTCAATGACAACACTAGGGCATGTTGGCAATAGTGAATTGGAGCACCGAAGCATGTGTCCAGACAGTATTCTTGCTTGCAATAAACCTGGATTGGCAGGAAATATTAAGAAAAGAAGTTAACAGTATTTGTGGCACGGTATGCCACTTTTCTCATTCGATTTGTTGATTATTTCTCATTTAAGGTAGCATAGTGATTGTTGTCTGTTTTTTTTTTTGGCTAGCAAATGACTATGGTGTTAAATGAATCTCTACGGCTATACCCACCTGCGCATTCGATAATAAGAGAACCATGCAAGGAGATGAAGCTCAGCCCGTTTTCACTTCCAAAAGGCGCACTCCTGAGTTTCTCAATTTTGGGAGTGCATCACAGTGAGAAGTATTGGGGCCAGATGCAAACATGTTTAAGCCCGAAAGATTTGCAGATGGTCCTTCAAAGGCAGCTACTGACCCAAATGCCTTTTTACCATTTTCAATGGTTCCAAGAACATGTATTGGCCAAAATTTTTCCATGTTGGAGGCCAAGACTGCGTTACCTATAATTTTGCAGAGATTCTCATTCAGTGTTTCACCTGCATACAAGCATGCTCCCATCGCTATGGTTATCGCACAGCCTCAACATGGCATGTAGATCATATTTAAACGTATGGAAGTGTAAACATAATGATTCCTTCATGTCTTATCACTAGATGCTTATGTAGCAAACCAATACTCCCACAGACATTTCAAAATAGCGTACCCAAATATGGAGGACATGACCTTTTGCTGTTCCATTTTTTCCCTTTCCATGGTTATTTGCTATGTAATTTTTAGTGGTGCTTTTTAAAGTTTATTCAGTTTTAGTGGTGCATTTTTTATTTTTTATTTATTTTTTATATTATTATTGTGTGGAAAAGTACATTTTCCGTTTAAGATGATTGTTATGAAGTGACTTTGTCAATGCACTTGTCTTTTTAAAATAAAAATGATGGTAAAGATAAATATGGTTTTTCATAAAAAATGAAATAGGGAAACAATATAATATTTAATTATTATTTTTTTTTCTTTGCTATAGGAATTATCAATTCTATTAAAGTATCTTATTTAAGAGAAACCAACTATATATATTTATAATTATATAATAATAATAATGTAAGTATTTAAAAAGATATTCAAGAAAAAATAATTAAGATAAAAATAATGTTAAATGTTAAAAATTGTTTTTCAAGAAAAAATGAAATAGGGAAACAATATAATTTTTAATTTGTTTTTTTTTGGGGAATTATCAATTCTATTAAGGTATGTTGTTTAAGAGAAACCAAATATATATATTTATACTTATATATAATAATAATAATGTAAGTATATAAAAAAATATTTAAGAAAAAATAATTAAAGTAAAAATAATGTTAAATGTTAGATAAAAATTGCTTTTCATGAAAAATTAAATAGGAAATAATGTGATAATTCATTTTTTTAGGAGTTGTCAATTCTAATAAATTTATGTTATTTAAGAGAAAACAAATATATATATTTATAATTATATATAATAATAATAATGTAAATATATAAAAAATTATTATATATAATATGTGTGTGTGTTGTGTGTGTGTGTGTGTGTGTGTGTGAAAGATAGATCCATCTTAATTATGAATTTAGTAAGTGTTGAAAGGGATCAAATTTTTTAAAGTGCAAAACTTGTAAATAGTCTTTATTCTTAGAGAGAGTGCAAAGCATGTAAATCCTCTGTACTCTTAGAGATTTGATCCTGTGTATTTTTAAATTTTACTTTTGAATGCATAGATGGATCCAATGATTTCAAAATCCAATTGGGCACTTGGATCATGTAGACTAAACAATTTAAATTACAATTCTACATATGTTTACTACACCTTAGACAAAATTGACTAAACTAGCAATTGTCCCAAAAGGTACAAAGAGAGGACGATAGGATTATTAAATTAGAATTGTTGAATTTTTCTAGAAGAGATGTTGGTTCAAGCCTAACAGATGAGCAATTTGAGCTCGCTAAAGGCCTTCTAATTGTTTTTTATTATTGTAAAATTATATTGATAATTCATGGTTTTACTTTCAAAAGCTTGAAGGAATTTGAAGAGCATGTACATAATTGCTTTGTGGGATTTGATCCCAAGTGCTGAGTTGATTGCTTTAACTTGCTTGGAATAGCAACCTTGAGTGCTTTGATAATTGTACGTCTGTTGGGTGTTGGTGATTGTATCGTCTCCCCTTGCATTTTGATTATTAGTCAGAGAGCTGAAGAACGTTCCACTAGAGTCAACAACGGATACATTTTTATTAAGTGCATTTGAAACATTCATTGCAGCCATAGGAGAATTGAAATCTAAATATAAAGTGAAGAAGTCATCAACTTCAAAGGATAATTCTATTCCCATGGCTGCCTCTACAATAACCTTACTATTGGTTGCTACCTTCCTTGCCTACTTTCAATTTGGTGACCCCGGTAGCACAGCTTGGCAATGGACAACGATAGGCTGTGGACGCCGGGGCAGAGTGGAGTCTCATCTCATTGCAATAATCGGGCAGGTGAGGAGGAGAGGTTATCACCTCCATTTCAAGAAGGCATGGATGTTTCAAACGAGTTTGCTTTCAGCAGCAGTAGGAATCATAAAAAAAAACTAAAAAATATTGAGATATTCTTCATAGTTTTCTGAGTAATTGTTCATAAAATCTCTACCTTAGATAAGGCATGTAGCTGGAACGAAGGATATGCTAGACATATACTTCAAGGGAGAAGATTCCCTTTCACAGAATTGCTAACTCTTGGGACTTTCTACAATGCAGGTTACAGTGGAGATGTTTGGTTTGCTCAACCTGCTCCAAAGGATCATCCATGGCGGTCCATGCCAAACCATGCTATACAAAAGCATGAGAAGTCTTATATGCTTTTGTTATAAAGGGAATTTCCAAGATCTTGGTCCAGTTTCTCACTAACATTTTAGAATTTTGAAGTTCTGTCTATATCAAATCTTGGGGTTTCATGTAGATCTAGTATAAGACGATAGCATATCGATATTTATTATAAATTGTGAACCCCCTCTGTGTGTTCGATGTTTAACAAAGGGAGTGAAAAAAACTATTGGTGATGTGGCAGCAGCAGGTTCATAGTAGCACCCCCTTGACAGTTTTCAATACCATGGAATCCATCCCTCCTCACCCCCTCCACCGAGAAATTGCTTTTGGAAACCACTCATCAAAATTTCATGGGCATTTTCCAACAATGAACTTTAGGTGCAGTTTCCAGGAAATTGAAGGAGAATTTCAAAATTCCAAACAATGGGGTTGTTGAAAAATGCCCTCAATTAGATGAGACACTAGAATTTTTTTAAAATTGTCAACGATTTGGGAGATTTTGTTGGTTTTCTAAAGGGTATATACTCAATTTTTGGCATGGCCGAGTTTTGCAAAACAATTGATCCTTTATTTGAAGGTTGGTTGTTGGGTGCATGTTTCCTTCATGGCTTGGAATTAGAAGCTTTGATATCATGAAAATGCTTTTTCAGATCTGGGTGCATCTTCTACCAGAGTTTTAGAAGTCACTGGTTTTGATATTCAAGAGAAGATTATTCATAACTCTTTTGTATTCATTCAGTTTTATTCATCACATAAATAGCTTAATAAATTTTCCTCTGAGCACATTCTAAAAGCAAATATCTTGAGTCTGCTAACCAATTGTGTTTGTTATAGAGGGAATTTCCAAGATCTTGGTCCAATTTCTGACTAACATTTGAGAATGTTGAAGTTCTGTCTATATCAAATCTTGGGGTATCGTGTAGATCTAGTATAAGATGATAGCAGATCGATAGTTATTATAAATCGTGAACCCCCTCTGTTTGTTCGATGTTTAACAAAGGGAGTGAAAAACACTATTGGTGATGTGGCAGCAGTAGGTTCATAGTAGCACCCCCTTGACAGTTTTCAATACCATGGAATCCATCCCTCCTCTCCCCCTCCACCGAGAAATTGCTTTTGGAAACCACTCATCAAAATTTCGTGGGCATTTTCTAACAATGAACTTTAGGTGCATTTTCCAGGAAATTGAAGGAGAATTTCAAAATTCCAAACAATGGCATTTTTGAAAAATTCCCTCAATTAGATGAGACACGAGAATTTTTTTAAAATTGTCAACAATTTGGGAGATTTTGTTGGTTTTCTGAAGGGTATATACTCAGTTTTTGGCATGGCCGAGTTTTGCAAAACAACTGATCCTTTATTTGAAGGTTGGTTGTTGGGTGCATGTTTCCTTCATGGCCTGGAATTAGAAGCTTTGATATCATGAAAATGCTTTTTCAGATCTGGGTGCATCTTCTGCCAGAGTTTTAGAAGTCACTGGTTATGATATTCAAGAGAAGATTATTCATAACTCTTTTGTATTCATTCAGTTTTATTCATCGCATACATAGCTTAATAAATTTGCCTCTGAGCACATTCTAAAAGCAAATATCTTGAGTCTGCTAACCAATTGCATTTGTTATAAAGGGAATCTCCAAGATCTTGGTCCAATTTTCGACTAACATTTGAGAATGTTGAAGTTCTGTCTATATCAAATCTTGGGGTACCGTGTAGATCTAGTATAAAATGATAGTAGATCGATAGTTATTATAAATCGTGAACCCCCTCTGTTTGTTCGATGTTTAACAAAGGGAGTGAAAAAACTATTGGTGATGTGGCAGCAGCAAGTTCGTAGTAGCACCCCCTTGACAGTTTTCAATACCATGGAATCCATCCCTCCTCTCCCCCTCCACCGAGAAATTTCTTTTGGAAACCACTCATCACAATTTCGTGGGCATTTTCCAACAATGAACTTTAGGTGCAGTTTCCAGGAAATTGAAGGAGAATTTCAAAATTCCAAACAATGGGGTTTTTGAAAAATGCCCTCAATTAGATGAGACACGAGAATTTTTTAAAATTGTCAACAATTTGGGAGATTTTGTTGGTTTTCTGAAGGGTATATACTCAGTTTTTGGCATGGCCGAGTTTTGCAAAACAACTGATCCTTTATTTGAAGGTTGGTTGTTGGGTGCATGTTTCCTTCATGGCTTGGAATTAGAAGCTTTGATATCATGAAAATGATTTTTCAGATATGGGTGCATCTTCTACCAGAGTTTTAGAAGTCACTGGTTTTGATATTTAAGAGAAAATTATTCATAACTCTTTTGTATTCATTCAATTTTATTGATCGCATGCATAGCTTAATAATTTTGGCTCTGAGCACATTATAATAGCAAATATCTTGAGTCTGCTAACCATTTGCATTTGTTATAAAGGGAATTTCCAAGATCTTGGTCCAGTTTCTGACTAACATTTGAGAATGTTGAAGTTATGTCTATATCAAATCTTGGGGTATCGTGTAGATCTAGTATAAGATGATAGTAGATTGATAGTTGTTATAAATCGTGAACCGCCTCTGTGTGTTCGATGTTTAACAAAGGGAGTGAAAAAGACTATTGGTGATGTGGCAGCAACACGTTCATAGTAGCACCCCCTTGATGGTTTTCAATACCATGGAACCCATCCCTCCTCTCCCCCTCCACCGAGAAATTTCTTTTGGAAACCACTCATCAAAATTTCGTGGGCATTTTCCAACAATGAACTTTATGTGCAGTTTCCAGGAAATTGAAGGAGAATTTCAAAATTCCAAACGATGGGGTTTTTGAAAAATGGCCTAATTAGACGAGACACGATATTTTTTTAAAAAGTGTCAACAGTTTGGGAGATTTTGTTGGTTTTCTAAAAGGTATATACTCAGTTTTTGGCATGGCCGAGTTTTGCAAAATAACTGATCCTTTATTTGAAGGTTGGTTGTTGGGTGCATGTTTCCTTTGTGGCTTGGAATTAGAAGCTTCTTGATATCATGAAAATGCTTTTTCAGATCTGGGTGCATCTTCTACCAGAGTTTTAGAAGTCACTCATTTTGATATTCAAGAGAAGATTATTCATAACTCTTTTGTATTCATTCAGTTTTATTCATCGCATGCATAGCTTAATAATTTTGGCTCCTAATAGCAAATATCTTGAGTCTCCTAACCAATTGCATTTGTTATAAAGGGGATTCCAAGATCTTGGTCTAGTTTCTGACTAACATTTGAGAATGTTGAAGTTCTGTCTATATCAAATCTTGGGGTATTGTGTAGATCTAGTATAAGACGATAGCAGATCGATAGTTATTATAAATCGTGAACCCCCTTTGTATGTTCGATGTTTAACAAAGGGAGTGAAAAAAACTATTGGTGATGTGGCAGCAGCAGGTTCATAGTAGCGCCCCCTTGACAGTTTTCAATACCATGGAACCCATCCCTCTTCTCCCCCTCCACCGAGAAATTGCTTTTGGAAACCACTCATCAAAATTTTGTGGGCATTTTCCAACAATGAACCTTAGGTGCAGTTTCCAGGAAATTGAAGGGGAATTTCAAAATTCCAAACAATGGGGTTTTTGAAAAATGCCCTCAATTAGATGAGACATGAGAATTTTTTTAAAATTGTGAACAGTTTGAGAGATTTTGTTGGTTTTCTAAAGGGTATATACTCAGTTTTTGGCATGGTCGAGTTTTGCAAAACAACTGATCCTTTATTTGAAGGTTGGTTGTTGGGTGCATGTTTCCTTCGTGGCTTGGAATTAGAAGCTTTGATATCATGAAAATGCTTTTTCAGATCTGGATGCATCTTCTACCAGAGTTTTAGAAGTCACTGGTTTTG
This sequence comes from Pinus taeda, assembly GCA_000404065.3. NCBI lineage: Eukaryota > Viridiplantae > Streptophyta > Pinopsida > Pinales > Pinaceae > Pinus > Pinus taeda. The sequence continues at coordinate 59,166 of APFE031007830.1, read as the reverse complement.
ATATTCAAGAGAAGATTATTCATAACTCTTTTGTATTCATTCAATTTTATTCATCGCATGCATAGCTTAATAATTTTGGCTCTGAGCACATTCTAATAGCAAATATCTTGAGTCTGCTAACCAATTGCATTTGTTATAAATGGAATTTCCAAGATCTTGGTCCAGTTTCCGACTAACATTTGACAATGTTGAAGTTCTGTCTATATCAAATCTTGGGGTATCGTGTAGATCTAGTATAAGACGATTTTCAAACTTTAAGCGACGACATACTTTCGATTGAAGATCCACAAGCACCAGATAAGGCTTATACTTCCAATTTCTGCATAAGAGAAAAAACTTGTATGATAATATTCCTATATTCAATCAAAAGGTTTGCAGTTAAAATCTCCATAGTATTCATGGGATGCATAGCTATAACAATCATCAGATCAGAATGTTTGGAAGAGATCAGGAGACCCATATCTACAATTAAGTTTATGTATCAAACCATGCTAAAGCAACAATATCAAATAAGGAGGAGACATTACATAAGAGAGACTCCAAGATTTGCTAATATTGCTTGTCATAGTATGAAAAATCTGGTTTACCTCTGTATCAGATCTGTAAAGATCTTAGAATGAGATCTGGACATATTAATGTGAAAATTTATGTGCATATTAGATATAAAAGTTTTGATTTTTGGGTTATCAAAGTTATAGATTGAGAACTACATGGATTGCTTGATAGGATGGCTGGTTCGATTTGTATATTAGGATTGCTAACTTCTTTGTGGTGGTAGTGTGAGATCAATTGGGAATTGCTACTCGTTTCATACTTCAAGAGGGAAATGAATTTCCCAATGATGGTGGTGATGAAGGAACCCAACAAAAGCACACAAAATGTCATAGCTGATTGAATAAAAAAATCAATTGTGTAAATATAAATAACACACCCTAAAAAGTGATGTCTTCTTGAATATTGATCAATATGAATGATTTTCCTTTAAGAGTTCTTGCGTTTTGATTCTTTATGAATAGGAATTGATTCATTCAACTAAAATTGGTATTGTTGATTTTGATGGTACTTCTGTTCTCCAGCTTGATGATTGGGTGTTGTGCCGAATTTACAAGAAAAATGGTCATTCTCAGAGAGTACAAGGGGTAGAATGAGATGAATCACCAAGTGCAGATGAAGTGATGGCTTCTTTGCCTGATATTGATCAGCAAAACAAACTGCAACGGCCCAAAATTGCCTCTTTCAGTGGGTTGTTGGAGAGTGACGATCCTTTCATAGATGGTTTTTTAAACGATGAAGCCATGGATGGCAATGGAAACAACAACGGACTACCTCAAGTCCAGTCCTCCAACCTCTCTCACAACAATTTCAGCGATAACAATGACAACTATAGTGATTGTCGATATGAAGTTGTCCCAAAACAAGAAGAATTAGCAGTGGAGAATGACACCAAATTCAATTCTCCCAAGAGGACCCTCTCCTTAGCATATGGGGACGATGAAACCAACCCTGCAAAGAGATTCAACAACATGCAGAACAACTATAACTACAACGTCAACAATAATGTTTCAGCCTTGCTTAATTCAATGCAACCCAATCAAACTTTCCAACAGCAGAACTTCCTAAGCGCATTAAATGGCAGTCAACAGAATTTTAGACTTCCCTACATTTAGAACATGCATTGGACCACCTAAGCAACTGCTCATCACAGAGATTTTGAATTCTTTTCAAAAGGACTAAGATTGGTATACATCAAAATTTTCTAGATACTAACTCAAAATAGATTGTTCTTTCTACAACTTATCTGTATAATAGTTTCTATGGTATATATGAAAATTTCATAATTTGTGCATGGAATGAACAGTAGGATCTTGCTATATTCTATGTATAGCAATAAGTATATACAATCAGTGTATCAGGTGCAAAGAAACTGTCTATGGCTTCAGGCCTTTACTCATCAGACAATTGTAGCATTTCACTATGGTATATTATTGTTTAGAGAGTAGACAAGTTCTTCATACAAAAGCCTTCCTAAAGATGAGAAGGCTTATACTACCAAGTTCTACATAAGAACAGAAATTTGTATGATAATATCCCTATATTCAATCAGAAGGTTTGCAGTTAAAATCTCCATAGTATTCATGGGATGCATAGCTATAACAATCATCAGATCAGAATGTTTGCAAGAGATCAGGAGACCAATATCTACAATTAAGTTTTTGTATCAAACCATACTAAAGCAACAATATCAAATAAGGAGACATTACATAAGAGAGACTCCAAGACTTGCTAATATTGCTTGCCATAGTATGAAAAATATGGTTTACCTCTGTATCACATCTGTAAAGATCTTAGAATGAGATCTAGACATATTAATGTGAAAATTTCTGTGCATATTAGATATAAAAGATTTGAGTTTTGGGTTATCAAAGATATAGACTGAGAACTACATGGATTGCTTGATAGGATGGCTGGTTCGATTTGTATATCAGGATTGCTAGCTTCTTTGGGGTGGTAGTGTGAGATCAATTGGGAATTGCTACTCGTTTCATACTTAAAGAGGGAAATGAATTTCCCAATGATGGTGGTGATGAAGGAACTCAACAAAAGCATAGAGAATAGCATAGCTGATTGAATAAAAAAATCAATTGTGTAAATACAAATAACACACCCTACAAAGTGATGTCTGCTTTTTCTGTAAGGTTATCATTTTATCAGTATTTTATATAACATAAACAGTTAGCAAAGCTACAAATGTGAAATGTTAATTGGTCTTTTTTAGTCAATTCCAGTTTGTGCCCATATGGAATATTGTCCAGCGTGTTTCTTTGCAAAATAAACTCATTGCCAAATAGTTATTTTTCAATAGCGAGTTACTGTTGCAACTCCATGTTGTAAATGCTAGAGCCTATGGAAGGAGACCTCCTTATCAGTATATGTTGTGTTACATAATTCTTGGATTATATAGTTTATTAGATATTCATTGGGGCATACGACACGTTGGTCGGGGTTAGATACAACTAATTAGATTCCACCCACAAAGGTAGCATAATATTTGGTTCTCATTGGTTGGCCACATGAATCCACAATATGGTACAGCAAGTTCTATTGGACGTATACTAATAGAAACAATGTGCCTTTTTATGTTTTTGGCGACGATAATCCTTGACTGTTCATGGTTCCAATTGGATTTATGGTTTAGCCAAGGTTACAACATTTTGGGTTTCGTAATATACTCGCTAATTCTGGATTGTTCATGGTTCGTCTTGGATTATGGTTTAGCCATGGTTTCACCACAACCCAAGAGATTTTGGCTTTTGTAATATAGTCAAAATCAGAGAAAATACAAACGACTGAGAACATCAGAGAAAATACAAACGACCCAGATCCATCAAAACCTTCAAAGTTTGTTCATGAACTCCAGATCCATCAAAACCTTGAAAGTTTGTTCATGAACTCTCTGAATCTCGTATAAAATGTGTACTATATTTGAAACTTCAATTTGCCATTAAATTAATGGGACATGAATTCCCACAAAGGAGTTCAGAAAGGTGCAATTAAGTTGAGCTTTCAACTTGTCATTCAATTGATGGACAATGAATATTAAATATAAGATAAATATATAGGGGTAGCATGTGAGTGTTAGTTTTATAAAGAAGAATCCTTTTATTATTAATAAAAATATAGATAGTTAGTTGCATTTTAAAGGGTTATAAATATGAGTTATAAATAAAAGACTTAAATGGTTGTAAATATTTAAAGGGTTGTAACTTGTAAATATGAGTTATTAATTGTTTTTGTGCAAAACCCGATAAATAGTAATTTAGTTATTTCTTTTTAATTGAGTGACTCAAATTCATGTTTCTTTAGGTTGAAGGTAAAGCCACAAAAGTGGAAAAAATTGTGATGCCAATAATGAGAGGGATTGTAATAAGAAATTTAATATTCCAATAAGAGGAGGTAGTAGTAGATTCTAAATAAATTAGCAATGCAACAACATAAATGTTTGCAACAAATTTAGAGAGATCCACTTTGTTGAATAATGCACACACTACATGGACAATGGATTTCCACACTTTATGCCTTACGACATTTCCTTTGCAACATCTGATGCAAATGCTAGTTGTATTTATATTAGAAATATAAAAAAAACATTATACCAGTTAGAAATATAAACAAAACATTATACCAGTACAACTGTTCCTCAAATATATGAGACTATACATAGGAGTGGAATTAACACCAAAATTAACACCAGAATGAGCTCCAGTCAAAACTGGAAAGCACGGTTGTTCCTCATATATGAGACTAAACATAGGAGCATAGAAATTAACACCAAAATTAACACCAAAAATGAGCTCCAGCCAAAATTGGAAAGCATCAGAACAGGGCATGCCAAGGGAACCACAAACTAACAGCCATTAAAGGGCCGAGTCTAAAATAGTCTCGCTGATCATAGAGAAGACTAAAATTAACCACTAAGAAGCAAAACAGATCAAACAATCTGCTCCCTGCAACAAGAAAGACAAATCAAGCTTGGAGAACCTGCGTTCACTGGAAATAGCAACATTAGAGGATGACAAACTTCAGCATCCAGAGAGAAGCATCTAAAACTAATAGAAAACAAAACCAGAAATTGATGAAAGCGCCAGAACCGAAGCAAAAGCAAGGTTAGAAATCAGGAGGAAAGAAGTCCTGAATGGAGAAAATATTGCCCTAATAGGAAACCTGCATGAACCATAAGCATGGAGCTGCCTGAAGACCTCTTTTTGATAAATCATCTGCACGCTGGTTTAGATCCCTTTTGATGTGATGAATGGAAACTCCCTTGGATCTGTTCCAAAAATATTTGATCCTGTCAATCCATCTAGTGAGCTGCGGCTTCCTAATGATATTCTTACCAAGAACACCATCAACCATGACCTTAGAGTCATCGAAAATGGAAACATCCTGGAGATTGATAAAGATGCAGAAATGAAGAAGGCCAACAAGGGCCATCGCTTCCGCCTTGCTGTTTGATCCTCTCCCCCCATTCCAGTAAATGAGATAATGGCAATTTTCATTTACCAAGATGATGACCCCACAGCCACATTGACCACCCTGTTCAGCCTCGTCGAAAAAGGCCCTCGGTATAGGAGACAGGGCCTGTTGTACCACATTTCCTTTCTGTTCCGGTTCCTTGGATAGGCACTGCAGAATCGACTCATAAATGGAAGAGATAATGGAGATGATTTCCAAAAAAGGGGAGACCTTACTGTTGAATATAAACCTATTGCGCCACTTCCAATATACACCATATAGTAATGATAAAGATTGATCTCCATGATTTTTTTTGAAGACTGCTCCATAAAAATGCATCTGAAATAGAGGAATGAGACATATGCTGGATGCCATGGGAATCCTCCAGAGTCCACCAAAATAGACGAGTTTTCTTGCAATCAAGAAAGAGGCGGAAGTTGGTTTTTTCTTCAGACCAGCAGATGGGACAAACACCCGGACCCTACCATCCGCGTTTCCTTAAATTTTCCCAAGAGAGGTTCCTATTGTGGAAGGCCAACCAGGAGAAAAGGATCATTTTTGAGGGACATCTCGATTTCCAGAGGATGGGCGGAAAGGAAGGCTTGAGGAGAGAAGGCATTAGCCTAATCAGGTCTCTATAAACATCTTTTACCTGTATAGCAGATAAAACTTTCGAACTTCTCCATATGAGACCGTCCTGATTCTCTGTGCGAAAGATTCCACAGTTCCTAAGACGGATTCTGATTTGATCCCACTGAAAAGCTATGTCTATCGGCATCCCCATACAATCAGCTTCCTTCCAAAGAGGAATCGGGCCTTGCCAGCCTGCAATTAGACTCTCCCAATAAAACAATCCTTTCCAGTGGAGAAAAAATAGAAATGAATCCTGAAACTCAATCACTTCAGCACCACTCATGAAACAGTCTTTTCCAATGAGAATATTTTTACTTGTTTGGAAGTGCCAAAATAAATTTTCCAGAAAAAATTTACCAATTTTTCGGAGGCTTAGCCAAACAGGAGACCCCTAAGTAGAGCCTAAATTTTTCTTCCTGAGCCAATATGCCAGATCCTTCCTTCTTAGATATTTGAACCAAACTATGTTACTCCACGAACCATCTTCAAAAATGCCTCTCCACAGAGTTTTACAGAGTAAAGCCCTTCCAAAAGATTTCAAGTCTAAAAGCCCCCATCCGCCGCAACTCTTCGGTTTGGAAATATTGGCTAGAGTTGAGAGATGAAATTTCTTTTTACCCGCCTGACTTCCCCATATGAAATTCGTCATAAGCTTGTTCATTGCCATAATTATGCTTGCTGGGATGAAGAATAAATAAGTCCAGTATACAACCATCTGATTTAAAACCGATTGGGCGAGGATCACTCTTCCTACAAGAGAGAGGTACCTATTTTGCCAAGCGGAAATCTTCTTATAATACCTGTCTAATATCCATCCCCAGTCTGCCTTTTTGTAACCAGCTGCTCTTAACTGAAAGCCCAAATATTTTAATCCAAGACTAATAGATTGGGCTTTGATTCCAAACAGATCCGATAACGATTCAATCTCATCCTGGCACGAATCCTTATGGAAAAAGACAGACTTTTTGTAATTTATTTGAAGGCCTGTTGCCCTTTGAAAATTTTCTAAAATCTCATAATAGCATAACCATGAAAGTCTGCACAACATTCCAAACATTATGATGTCATCAACAAAAAGGTTATGGGAAATCGAAATGCTCCTGCAAATTTTAAGCGGAACACATCTGGATTCTTCTACAGCCGTATTGATATGAAGGCTGAGAGTATTCATCGCCAGAATGAATAAAAGTGGTGATAAGGGGCATCGTTGCCGGAGACCTCTGGAGGCAGAGAAGAAAGGAGAGGGAATCCCATTTATGATCACCGAAAAATTCACCATCTCAACGCATGCCATTATCCAGTTTGTCATACCAACTTTTAAGCCAATCTTTACCAATAAGCATCTTAGGAAACCCTAATCGAGGCAATCGTATGCCTTTTGGAGGTCAATCTTAAGAATGACTGCATTCTTTTTTCTTGCTTGAATAGCAAATAAACCTTCCTGAGTACTTGCCACCGCATCCTGTATGTTCCTCCCTTTAAGAAAAGCATGCTACTCTGATGAAATATGTTTGAATAATGTTCCTTTTATTCTCTCTGCTATTATTTTTGCAATAATTTTGTAAGTGATATTGCATAGGGAGATCGGCCGGAAGTCCAAAAACGACTCTGCTTCATCTTTCTTCGGGATGAGTGCTATGTTGGTGGAAGCAACCTTTGTATTGATATTGCCCGCCATTCTTGAACCCTCTATCATTCTTAACAAATCCCCTTTGAAAAGGTCGAAGAAATGAGTAAAAAACTCAATTGTCTAGCCGTCCGGCCCTGGACATTTATCTCTTTTAAATGACTTCATAATCCCAAGCAACTCTTCCTCAGAGATTTGTTGAAAATTTTTATCATTTGTTTCCTCCTCAAACATCTTTGGGAAGACTTCAATGCCCCATAGAATATCCTGAAACCTACATTCTTCAGATCTTTGATACTGTTTACCAAAAACACTTACTGCCTCATTTGATATCTCCTGCTGGGAATAAATGAACTAACCACTTCCATCTCTTATCTTCCATTTGGAATTTTTTTCACGCCTATCATTTGCAAAGTTGTGAAAGAACTTTGTATTCTTATCCCCTCCTTTTATCCATATCGCTCTACTTTTCAAACGCCAAAAAGCTTCCTCTTGTTCTAAAATTTTTATTTTCTTTTTTTGCAACTCCTTTATAAGACATCTCGTCTCAAGAGATAAAAGATGAGAAACCATCGCCTCCGATGCCATGTCTAAAGCCCTTTGAATGTTCCTGAGCTCTTTTCTGTTGGCTTGCCTTTTCTCATATTGCCATTTTTTCACCACCTTCCGCATATAAACCATTTTGTCCCTAAATGTCATCAAGAGCGTGGAAGGACTATTATTTGCCAGCTCATTCCATGTTTTTTTAATGAGGTCATTGAAGCCTGGATCCTCCAGAAAAGAGCTATTAAACTTGAATGAGTATCCTTTCCTGAAACTTTTTTCCTTCCAGCGTAAAATGATTGGCCTATGATCTGAAATGAAGATGTTTTCAATTGATGAGAATGGCATGCCCATACAATCAATCACACTAGCATGAATAAGGAACCTGACCAACCTTTTAGCAACATAAGCTTCCTCAATTCTGCCATTTTCTCATGTCGGGATCATTCGAGGAGGGAGGATGTCAACAAAATTTCTCTTGAGTAATTCATTTTTAATCCATTCGGCAAGAGGATCCTTCTTCCTTTTACTGCCCCATATCTTGTCCATGCTTAAAGTGAGGTTTAAATATCCTGCAATCAATAAATTTTCCACATCAAAAATTTCAGAATCCAAAATATTCTCCCAGAATAGCATTCTGTTCTTGTAGGGGGCATATATATTGAGGATATTAATAGGCAATTTGTGTCCTCTCATTTTTGCCGAGCTTAGAATTCCTGCCACACATCTATATGTTTTTGCCTTGATCCAGGATGGATCCCATAAGACTACTAGCCCTCCCGAGAGACCCTGCGCTTCGATGGCAGAGATGTGCCATGAAGGGAACATCTTCCTGAAGTAAGAAACAGCGACAGAGGAATCATGCATTGTTTCCTGTATTAGAATAATTTTGGGACTTACTGAAAGAAAAAAAATTAAGGCCAAAAACTTGGGTCCTGGCCCCAAGCCTCTTATATTCATGGAGATGGCGAAATTCATATTGGAGATTTTCCGGCCTTGCTTGCTCTAAGAGGCTTGTCTTCAGTGATGTCTATGATTGGGACTTCTACAAGAGATAGATTTCGGACCCCTCTGCCCTCACCTCTCCCCCTGAAGTGCCTGCTTCCCCCTTTAGTTTTCCTCCTCACCGTGATATTTCTAGCCGACTTCGGACTAATTTGAGGGGACAATTGAGATTGGGGTTTATGAATTGTAAGCCCCCTGAAGTAGGCGAGTTTGCAGGTGTAGGAGTAACCATAATCTCTTTTCCTCTTTCTATTGACAAATTTTTATTATTTGGAGAATCGTAGTTAAGAGTTGAAAGTAACCACCTAACGTAGCTTTCTTCTTCTTCATAGGAGAAGAGACAGAAAATTGCGTAGCTTTCTTCTTCTTCATAGAAGAGACAGAAAATTGCGTATTGATTCCAAAGGTCTTGACATAAGGATCACTTCAAGAGGAATGATCCCCACCCTATTATTGTTAAGTTGTGGTATCTTAATCTGAAAGAAATAAGCGAAGGGGAAGGGGGATGCACTGCTAGTTCTTAAAGCATAATCACCCAGCAAAGGCCACGTCTGCAAGAGATTCCAAAATTTGTATGTGTAAGCTTACACCGATTGGATCACCAATTACAGTGCCCACAAAGTGGAAATAATCAGTTGACCAGCGTATCGCATGCCATGATAACACTATCTAATTGAATTAGTACAGGGTTAATTTCACTCTATACCAGGTTGTTTATGTCGAAAAATTGCTACTTCTCTTGAAGTCTAATTTGCATATCACAGGCCACATTCACCTTTTGAGACTACTAGGTATTTGATGCCGGGTCGGGTTATTAAGTGCAAATATTATAGACCAACCGATTTCAAGGATTATTAAGTTTGTAAAGGCCAATATTCCATTCATGTTTATTTCGACCCTCCTAACTACCATTACAGGGAAATTATTCCGTTATCTCAGACTTCGTAGTTACAGGGTGAAATAAATTCAGGCTTCATATCATACACACGAATTTCAATTACTTAAATTCATTCTAAAACCAACTTCTAAACCTACCAACTGTTGTGCACATATAATTTAATTTACTGGACAGTATCACTGAACTGTTGGCATATGTTGGTATCACATATGATGTTATGTACTATTCTGGAATTTGAATATAATACTTTTTTCATACTGAGAAAAAAAATCAATTTACTGGTATTCATAAAAATATTCAATATTCATTTACAGAGCGTGGAAATATTAAATATTCATTTACAGAACTTGGGTTGGATTACTTATGTGGTTGCTTTGATAGGTCACTGAAAGGCTCTCAATCCAAGTATAGGTTAGGTCAGGTGCAACGTAATCTTTTTGAAATAAGTCACCCCGAGCCAGATCCAAGGTCTGAAGAAGCCAAGGCTCAACAATAAACCTCAATCCATCAACAGAGTCGGTGTGATGGTCTACTATGATCTTCAGGTTACATCGAAACGAAATGGAAAATGGATCCCTCCTCCCCAACTTGCTATGTATATTTATGTTTTTTTTTTGAACTTAGAAAAATTGGGCCTAGAGAAGATCTCAAATATATACATAGTAGTGATAGTACAGGTGATCATATTTATGTTATTCTTCCCACTATCTCAACTTCCCTTTGTGGTGGAATAAAGGCACTACCTTAGTCATTTTTAGAACATTGCATCTGTTAAAATCCCAAGGAGATCAACTCTGTAACATGCCATGGCATCCTTGAATTATAGGTAAACTCTGTAACAACATGCCATGGTATCCTTGAATTATTTGCCATTGTTGGAAGGTTTACAAGCTTTATTTATTTATTTAACCATTAAAATATAATATAAAATCAAGGTTCGCAATTATTATTATTGTATTATTTATTTTCGAGAATTTAAGAATTTATATTTTATTGAGTTGTAATTAAATATGTTTGGTTATACATAATAATGGTTGACTTTTCCCAAAGGATTTGGTATTCAATTCAGTGTATAAGGGTGTGGCTTTTCAAGCAATAGACACCACTTGGAAATTTATTCCTTGAACCAGGGATCTGTAAGGCAATCCAACCTACAGTCACACTAATTAATTACTTTATGATTTGGTATTCAATTAAGTGTATAAGGGTGTGGCTTTTCAAGCAATAGACACCACTTGGAAATTTATTCCTTGAACCAGGGATCTGTAAGGCAATCCAACCTACAGTCACACTAATTAATTACTTTATGATGTTAACCAATTGTGACTTCCTCCACGCTAGTATTTATGTTGTTGTTATATTTAAAATAGACATGTAAACAGGGGGTGTTACAGAATGCATAGACGCGTGGGATAGAAACACGGATTTCCACTATGCATGTTTGTTGATTCTCATTACTCCCACTGTTTTAGCTTCCAAAAGGTATCAACTTCCCTGACCCTGATAGGCCTGAGTTCATTGCACCAAGTTTTGGAGGTTTATGGTATACCACTAGTAAAGCACAATAGCAAAATACCAATATACTTTTTCATGTTTGGAAAGTGGCTATTTCCTATGTGATCTAGAAGGTACCACGAGTACCAATGTAGACTTTTAAGTGAAGAAACGACTGAAAGTTTTGCCACAAGTAGAGTTGGTTATTTCCAAACTACCTATGTCTTTTCTTAACTAATTACAACATGCTATTGGCTAGGAAATATAGGTGAGATGAAAGTCCATAGCCATGGGCTTGCTCTAGTTGACTACGAGGCACTAAGCATTGCAAGAGGCTTAGAGTTGGGTATAGGATGCTAAGCATCAAGTAGAAGCCAAAGAAGAGACACTTCGACAAGATTTTGAAGATGTGTATAGAAAAATTCTTGCCATGCCTATGGAATCAGATGTTTTACTAGAGGAGAAGTTAATTAAAATTGTGAAAATGGTTCATGGCCTAGAGTAACAGGTAGAACAATTACAGTTACGGATTCAACCTACTACCCGACCTGAGGAGCTTGAGAGAAAAGAAAAGGAGCATAAGACTATTACGTCTCTGGATAATTCTCACTAGATAGAAAAATAATGCACTCACTATATGAGCTAGGGGTTGATCTATTGCAACACTTGTGCAAGAAAACGTCAAACTAAAGGACCTCGGTGTAAACATCTTCCATGCCCAACAATGAAATGCAAACATTTGAGGTTGTTTGTTCTCCCTGTCATTATCAAAGTGTCGCATTGCAATTATGGAAAGTACCACACTAAGAAAACAGATCAACCAATGGAAGACAAAATAGTAGCAGTTAGCACAACAAGTAGAACAACTGAAAGGGGAAGCCATAAAGTTACTAATGACCTTGTTGTTGCCCAAATCTTAGTGCACAATAGCATAGCTAGGTGTGAACCATTTGTCTAATCTCCCTTAGTTCAATCAGACATAGTTGGTAATGTTTTAACCATGGTAACCAAACTTGGAACCATTGTGTACTTGTCCAAGGAATCATTTGAAAATGTCAAGGCCAAGGTTATCGAACTTATTCCGTCTCTTGCTATGCAACAATTGATCTGATAATCACCCTATGAGTGACCTCAGTTGAAGATTTATTAAACAAAAGGTATGACAGACTCAGATGCTAGTGTGTGTTCTGTGTTATTGAAACAACAGATCGATCAGATTGCCAATACACAGACATTTTAAATGGAAAGACAGCAAAGAAATACAGAGAGCAACACAAAGACACAAACAATTTTTAATGAGGATTTCACCCTATTCTCCAAGGCTACATCTCTGGTCCAGCTTCAGTGGTGGCCTTATTTTATTGCATCTTATAGCAGAGAAATTACAATACAGGGACTCAATATGAGTTCTCCTGAAGCAGGTTTTGCTTGGTAGGGTGGTTCTTGGATTCCCCAAGCCACTCAGAGTTCACAGACTCCTTTTCTTCCTACCAACTCTGTGACCTTTGGTCTACAGTGGAAAGAGCCAACTGTGGTGCTCAATCCAGATAAATTACTCTATGGGAAGGCTTGAATCTTCAAGCTCTCTGGTGCTCGATGTTGCCTGTGGTCAGGTCGGCCCTCTGTCTCCTCTGCTTGGCTTTACTACTCTCTGTGTTCAGTCCTCCTCTCAGGATTCACTGTTCACTGTCTCTCTGGTCGCGTGGATTCTTCTTCAAATCCTCCTCTCAGGGTTCACTGTTTATAGCTTTAACCAGTCGATCCTATGCCTGTTCAGTTCCTCTCTCGCCTGTGCCGATTCTCCTCCTGCAGCTGTGCTTGGAGTTCCCTGTTCTGCGTCAGCATGAATGCTCAGGGAGTGCCACGTGTCTCCATCTAACTGGTGCTAGCATGCTTCGTCAGCTCATTCCTCTGGTTATGTCGCAAATACGCTCTTTCTCCACCGTGGTGGTCAACGATTCCAAATCCTTTTTAAATCGCAGCTTATTTCCCTGTCGGTTCCGCTTCTTTCATCGGGCGTAATCTCAACCGTCCGATCTGGGCTCCTCCATGTAGGTTTTAACCCCGTACAGAAATTACCTGCATACGAATTCTAAATCACAGGAAAGATAAAAATGCGAGAGCATAACACATAAAACACATATACGCAGAGATTTCCCACTGGATCCCAAAACCGGGACTACCAGCTTGATTTTTCATTATGTTCCTTTCAATGTTACAATACATATTTATACATGCCGAAGCATCCAATACCATGGACCGAAAAACATTGCGTCCAAAACCATGGACCGAAAACCATCGCGTCCAAAAAACATGTGTGAAAATCATGCACCAAACCATAGGTGGGTCCGCCCAACCTAACATAGGGTCCAAAACCAAAATTTTCTGGGGCACTGGCCCGAACCCCATAAAGTGGGGTTACGGGTACCCCTCAAATCCCCTGTTAACTATGTGGAAAGAATATAACACAACCCAACAACAACAACAAATTTACAATAAGGTGTTACAATATTAATAGAGTCTTACAATATTATTAGCAATTAACGTGATTTACTAATAATTAAAAATGAGGTTTACAATGAGGTGTTGCAATATTATTAGCAATTAACATGATTTAATAATTAGTACATAATGTTTATTTAAATGCACTATTGTTAGGACACCATACTATCTTTAAGTGCATTGGTAATTATAATGCACTAAACTTGATAGAGAGAATTGCCAACCCTTGGCATTATTATCAAGGATGGGTGGTGCACCCAATATTATGAGGACACTACCATTGATGTCACCTCATATCTATATGTGCACTAGGGAGTGCAAAAAATGTGCTTAATGTTAACAATATCTAGTGCATTCCTAATGATACATCCATGCATGTAGCAGTGCATTAAAGAATGTGAAAATAATTTAATTTCTAAATTTATCTCCTTAGTGTGGCAATATTATATAGGAGCATTATGCATGATGCAACCTATAAAAGCACCATGAGATGGTGTGAACTAACAACCAAGGTCATACTACAGGGAAAATTTTATAAAAAGAGAAAAAGAAATCAAATTAAAGCCCAATTTTATATTTAAATTCATTGAAAATGTAAATAAGAGGTAAGGATTAATTTTCTTGGTCCCTTTTCCATTGATGAAGCAGGGTTGCCATGTAGAGAAAAATGAAATTCCAATCAATTCCAATTTAAATGAGATCCACCTTAAAAGTGAATGGATTAGGAAATTTAGTTATTTGATAGTATATCATAATGATATGACCACAATGAGATAATGCACACTAGTTCTTGTATAGATTGAAACACCAAATAAAAGTTATAATAAAATAAAATTTTATAATTTT
>APFE031007830.1:27470-40779 GCA_000404065.3 Pinus taeda | reverse complement strand
GGTTCGCCCAACCTAATATAGGGTCCAAAAAAAAAATTCCCAAGGCGCTGCCCCGGACCCCGTAGAGGGGGGCTACCCGCCCCCCTGTGACCCCCCTGCTGCGCAATCAGTGCAATGAAGGGGGGGCTCCGCTCCCCCTCTAACCTCCCGGTTCACTACGTAGGTTAGTCGTGGAATGAATATAACACAACCCAACACTCTAGATCCAACGTTATATGCACGTCGAGCGCGGTTGACTTGCTCGACCGTTAACACGTGATCACGGCGGTTTTTCTCTCACCTCCGCTGCCACGTGTCAATCGCTGATTGTGATCGCTCTGCTTTCTCCAAAACCTCTTACCATTCAAGGGCGCCACGATCAAACCACTAGTTTCCAGGCCATGGGTCCCACCATTGTACATTGGCGCTTTTTACCTTTTTCCGCCCGCGGTCCTTTGGCTCCCAACGTGACCGAGTGCTTAAGGCTCCCTCGTTTCGGCCCTGTTTGCCAGCGATGCGTGATTGACGAATCAAAATCGCCTCCTTTTCCAGATCTGGGGCTCCCAGGGGCTGTTTTGACCTCCTGCGCAGTCTCCATGGGCCTCGGTCAGCGCGCTTTGACCGAGGTCCTCATCGTTTCCCGCCGGTTGCCATGGCCATTGGTTCAGGGCATTTTTGATGCTGTTTTGGATTTCATTAAGGATTTGTTTCGTCTCGATACAGTCAAGATTCTTTTTCAGTTGTTTATGGATCCGATTCGGGTCAACAATAATCGAGTGGATTGAGGACGAGACACGAGTAGTGTTGGAGGACTATTGGGGCGTAGAAGGGGTGAAGAAGACATTTTGATAAGGAAGGGGACCTGGAGTTTTTTCTTTTAAATTTATCCAAAGTATGGGAGTACTATGAAGGAAAGAGGAGATATCACGAGAAGAAGACCATTTTTGAACAGGTGTTTTCTTAATGTATTGCGTGAAGGCTCAATGGAGGATTCTCGAGAGAAGAATGCACAATAACTATTTTGTATTATAGTTGATAGAGTATCTTCCATGATCCGTATTTAAACAGGAACGCAATAGATTACAGAGATAGCCATAAATACAGAGATGCGATAACCATAAACAAAGAGATGCAGCGGAAATAATACTTCATTTCATTAATGGAATATGCTTACAACCAGAATTGGAAATAAACCAGCTAGGGCGATGGTAGCTTATCTCTGAGAAGAGATGTGCGGCTACATGCCTCTGAACCGTTCCAAAACTGTGTTACAATGAGGCTCGAAGGCCTATTTATTATTGAGACACAATGGAAAACCCTTCACATTCCAAAACCGACCCTTAGAAGATGAAACGCCAACTTGTGGGCCCCGTTTTGGGTAAATTGGTACATCAATTTCCCGGGGTCGTAACTTTGGCATACGATCTCCGTTTGACGCGTATGATAGCTCGTTAGAAAGATCTATCTGAGAACCACCATTGTTGGAACGGGCAACATTAGTCCATTCCATGGACCCATGTTGCCAACATTGGTCCATTCCATGGACCCATGTTGCCCTTGGATTCCCCAAAAAACGTCGTTTAGGGCCTCAAAACAGCTCCGGAAGTTTAGGACCCGAAAACTGCTAAAAATAGTAAGTTGTGCTACAATTAAGGAAACTGAAAATGCTGAGAGAAACAATGATGGGGGTCCAGATGGACTTGGCAAGTGGCCACCAATATCCACCTGGATCACAATGCAAAGTTTGGGTAGCGAAGAGACAAGCGAACTGCAGGTTGGATGAGCCCGTGGTGACGGGCGAGATTACAGTCTTATGAAGTTTGGAGGGGCCGCAGGTCGGAACAACGAGCTGGGTCGCAGGTTGGGTGGAGTTGGCTGCGGTTGAAGTGCGGTTGAGTGAGCAGAACGGAAGGCGGAGTTCAAACAAGTGAGTAAGGGTGCGGGTCGTGGTTGGGCCAGCCAACATGACTGCAATGCATTTGTGCAACGGACACGATAGAACGAAAGTGGAACACGGTTGCGGATTGTGCAACGAGTGTGGTAATTGGGTAGCGCCGTGGGCAAGGTTGAACGGTGTAGCCGACTGACTGAGCTGCAGAAAAAACAAGAATTGTATTGTTTATAATTTGGTTGAGTATTTACTCCCGATGAAGTGTAAAAATGACAATTCAATATATTATTGATATTTACATATATTTATGTGTATTTTGCATTTTTATTGTATGGTGAAAGATTTAAGTTTATTCCGCACTTAAATAAATAAAAATGTCGAAAGATGAATGTGTTAGGCGTAGTCCAAGAAATGACTTGGAAACCAAGATGTTTGGGCATTTGGCCAGTGCCGCACGTAGACCAATCCATGAAAAAAAAATTTGGGGTGTGACAAATGGTATCTAAGATAAAATGACAACAAGATGCAGATACCAAGTATCTATGCAGTCTAAATTTTTGAAAAAGAAATCTTGGATTCATAGTTTGGGGTTTCTTGATTTGGAAGTTCATGGCAAAACTAGCCAAGCATTGGTGGACACGGGTGCCACACACAACTTCATGACGACACGATTGGCAAGAGAAGTTGGGTTGCAAATTATTCCATCTAATGTGGAAGTCAAGGCAGTGAATTTGAAGGCTAGGGTGTTAGGGTTGGTAGATGAAGTGCCAATTCGAATTGGAGACTGACAGGGTCGATTGAACTTCACGATGATGGAGATGAATGACTTTGACATGATATTGGGGCAATATTTTCTAAAGGGAAACAAGGCAATTATTGTCCTCTTTTGCTATGAGATTATGTTGATTGGAGGCTCACAAACGTGGACTTTTCCTACTCATAAGCAAAGGAAGGAAGTTCAGGTGCATCATGTTTCTGCACTAAGCTTGGAGAAAGCTATGCGAGAGTCAGATGTGGAGACATATGTGATAGTCATTAGGGAGGTTGATAGCGATGATGGAGTAGGGATGCCTGTTCCAGTTGAGATTTCCGATGTATTGGACAAATATGTGGATTTGATGCTCGATGAGTTACCCAAAGCACTTCCACTAATACGTGCAGTGGACCATAGCATTGAGCTAGAGCCAAGGAAGAAACCTTCGGCAAAAGCTCCTTATCGATTATCAGGACTAGAGTTGGAGGAATTGAAACGATAGGTGAAGGACTTGACTGATGCAGGTTTCATAAGACCTTCAAGGTCCCCATATGGATCTCTAGTATTTTTTCAGCGAAAGAAGGATACAAATGAGCTACAGATGTGTCGTGATTATCGTGCTCTCAACAAGCAAACGATAAAGAACATATATCCTTTTCCATTAGCTGCAGATTGCTTTGACAAGCTTGTGAAGGCCCGAGTGTTTTCCAAGCTAGACTTGAGGCATGGGTATTATTAGGTGCGGATAGCGGAAGGAGATGAGAGGAAAACTGCGATTGTGACAAGGTATGGAAGTTTTGAATTCCTTGTTATGTCATTCGGGTTGTGTAATGCTCCTGCCAAATTTTTCACTTTGATGAACAATGTACTACGTCCATATATGGATTCATTCGTAGTAGTATACTTGGACACTATCGTGATATACAGTGATAACATGGAGGATCATAAGAAATACTTGGCTTTGGTGTTTGAGGAATTGAAGAAGAATCAGTTGTACTTGCAAAGTTTATGTTTTCCTAGACCGATATTCCGTTCCTTGGACACATTGTAGGCCAAGGGAACATATGGATGAAGCCGAGCAGAGTGAAGGTGATAGAGGATTGGACCAACTGAATAATGTCCATGATATGAGGGTGTTTTTGGGGATGTCCAACTACCGACGGAAGTTTGTAGAGGGGTACTCCAAAGTGACATCGTCATTGATAGACCTTTTGAAGTAGGATAAGCGATGGAATTGGACGGAGAAGTGTCGTACAACATTTGAAGACTTGAAGAAGAGGATGGTTACAACATCGATACTGAAGTTACCTAACTTCGAGAGACTGTTTGAGGTACACACAAATGCTTCAAATTTTATGATAGGAGGAGTTCTTATGTAGGATGGACATTCGGTGGCGTATGAGAGTTGGAAGTTGCAGGACAGGGAATGAAGATATCCATTTCATGAGAAGGATATGACTGCGATCATCCAATATTTATAGGTATGGAGGCATTACTTTATTGGGAAGCCTTTTGTTGTCAATACTAATAATGTTGTAGCAAGTTATTTTGCATCACAACTGAAGCTGTTAGCGAAGCAAGCTCATTGGAAAGACTTCTTAGTAGAGTTCGACATGATTATTGAGTATAGACCAGGTAGACTCAATGCAGTTGCAGATGCCCTCAGCAGGAAGGGACAGTTAGCCGCACTTGAGGAGGAAGAAGACTAGGCAACATGAAGTAGGAGTCGGGTACAAATCACTGATGAGATGCAGAATCATCTTCGAGCAAGCATTGAGACTGATACTCAAGCATAGAGCATTGTGAAGTAGGTGAAGGAGGGAAAGACACAAAGTTTTTTTCTACAAGATGGACTCTTGTTCTTTGGGGATCGAATTTATAGTCCGAAGTCATCAGGAATTAGGAGACAACTTTTGAAGGAGTGCCATGATTCTTCATGGGATTGCCACCTAGGGCAGCGTCCTTCTTTGGCATTGTTGGAGAGAGGATTCTTTTGGGAGAAGATGCGGGAAGACGTAGAGGAGTATGTACATACATGCATTATTTGTCATCAGGACAAATCAAATAACCATAGACAAGGAGGATTGTTGCAGCCTTTTTCGACTTCGGAGAGACCATGGACGAGTGTTTCAATGGACTTCATTACTCAATTACCACAAGTTCGAGGGTATAATGGGATTATGATCGTGGTCAATAATTTTTCCAAGTATGTCGTCTTCATTTCGACGAAGATACCATGTGGGGCTGAGATGATTGCTAAGCTATTCTTCAAACATGTTGTGAAATATTGGGGAATGCCATTGAGTATCGTATCAGACCGAGATCCGCGATTTACAAGTAGATTTTGGACCACTTTGTTCAAGTTGGTTGGGACAGAGTTGCTGATGAGTTCGAGTTACCATCTGCAGATAGATGGGCGGATTGAACTAATTAATGCACTGCTGGAGGACTACTTGAGACATTTGTGACGACTAATCAGAAGGATTGGCCTAAAATCTTGGATGTGACTCGGTTTAGCTACAATATGCAGAAGAGTTATGCAACCGAGTATAATCCATTTGAGTTGGTGAATGGATAGATGTCAGTTTCTCCACACACCATATTATCGAGAGGTTTCTTGAGGAGTCCACATGCGAAAAAATTCATGACAACTTGGGAGGAGACCTTGGAGTTAGCATGGGTGCAATTGCATGAAGCTGCAAGGAGGATGAAGAAATGGGAAGATAAGGATAGACGGGACACACACTTCAGTGTTGGAGATATGGTTTTTTCTTAGGATTACCAAGGATCAATTTCAGCCACCAAAAGGGTCTGCGATATCTTTGATGAGGAAGCACGAGGGGCCATTTCGGGAAAAGAAGCGAGTGGGAGAAGTTGCATATGAGTTGGAGCTTCCGAACCACATGCGTTCGAAACATTCTGTGTCCCATATGAGTCAGCTCAAGAGATGTCGACTTGATGCATACCATCCAGACAAGACGAAACCACCGAGAGGACCAGCCATGATTGTGGACAGACCAAACCTTGTTTTGGATAAGATCATGGATCTTCGAACTGCAGGTCTTGGGAGTAACATGAGGCGAGAGTTCTTCATTAAATGGAGGAACGCACTGGAGGAGAGTAGCTGGGAGATGGAGGATTCACTATGGATATAGAGGAAGGAGATTGTAGAGTATGACGAGAAGTTGAGAGGTGTAGCTAGATTGCCGAGGATTACAATGACTTCTGGTGGGGGAGGATGTCACGATCCTGAGTCATCATCGCACTTGGGCGAGTTGGGCGCGCACAATGGGCGCATTTAACCGTCGAGTTGAGGGGCGCACATAACCAACAAGTCACGATGGCCACGTTTAACCGACGAACTGGTTCAATCGACGAGTTGAGGGGCGCACCAACATGGGGGTCGAGAAACCGAGAAGGAGAAATTTGGCTAAGTGTTGGAAGGCATGGGTCGAATTGGTTTATAGGGGAGTGACGAGCTGGGCGCCCCCACACTTAGAGCCGACGTGGTAAATATGCTAAGGCAAGAATTGGTGGGTCAGATGGGTAACACCATGATCCATCCTCACGACTTATCTATCATATATATCCGTGTGGAGGTTGGAGTGGAGAAGCATAATTGAATCAACCAAGGCAAGCAAGTCTCAACGCTAAGTTTGGGTAGCGAAGAGACAAGCAAATCACAGGTTGGATGAGACCATGATGACGGGCAGGATTATAGTCTTATGAAGTTCAGAGGGGCCACAGGTTGGAACAACGAGCTGGGTCGCGGGTTGGGTGGAGCTGGCCGGAGTTGAAGTGCAGCCAGGTGAGCAGAATGGAGGGTGGAGTTCGAATGAGTGAGTAAGGGCATAGGTCGTCGTTGAGCCAGCCAACACGACCGCAATGATTTGTGTAGCGGACATGGTAGAATGATGGTGGAACATGGTTGCGGATTGTGTAGCGGGTGTGGTAACCGGGTATTGCCATGGGCAAGGCTGAACAATGTAGTGGCTGGGTCGTGCAGCAGGCCGATTGGCCGAGCTGCAGGAAAAACAACAATTGTATTGTTTATAATTCGGTTGAGTATTTACTCCCGATGAAGTGTAAAAATGATAATTCCATATATTACTGATATTTACATATATTTATGTGTCTCTTGCATTTTTATTGTATGGTGAAAGATTTAATTTTATTTCACACTTAAATAAATAAAAATGTCGAAAGATGAATGTGTTAGGTGTAGTCCGGGAAATGACTTGGAAACCAAGATGTTTGGGCATTTGGACGGTACCGCACATATACCAGTTCGTGAAAAATGAATTGTTGGCATGGCAAACCCGGTATGAAGTCCGAACGAGACCTCACACCATTTGGAGTAGGAGTCCCAACAATGGGTGGTAATTTAATGCCTTGATCGCAAAAACACGCAGAGGAAAGTATGATAACTTTGGGTAGGAGCAAGTATGTGACCCTACGGAGAGTCAAGTGTGATGCATGAAGGTTCCAATGCTCGAAGGGAAAAGGAAGTGCACCCCTTGGAAGCCTGTAATATTACGCAGCTCGAAATGAACACACAAGCAAAATGACATCACAAGCTAAGATGCAGAATAGTCCACAAGTTAAAGTGATGAGTTAATCCAACAACACACATTCAACGAGATTCGTACAAATGAAAACAAAATAATTCATAAGCATATGTGTAAGTTAAATAACATAAATCACAAATCACAAATTTTCACGGCTGCGGGTGGGTTTTAGACCTTAGGTTAAGGTTTAATAAGTTCAGATTTCAGCTATTTATCAATCGAATATTAATAAATCCCAAAAATGGATGCGGGGGGGGGGGGGGGGGGGGGGGGGGGGGGGTAATATGGTTATTTATTTAACCAGGAGTTAAATAAATCTCGAATGAACGCGGATGGGTTAACAGTGGGTCCTAAGTGGACCTAATGTTTCCCAAATTTAATTTATTTGGCTATAGTTGCCAAGGGGTGGGATATTTAATATTTTTGGGCTTTTTATATAGTTTTTTGTAGAATAAGGGCTGGGAACTGTTTTAGGGAGCTAAATAATAGGGTTAGATGTTAATATGAATTCTGAGGAATGACAAGGGATCTGAGCATGTTAAGTTTAAAGAATGGAAACTTAAACACTGGGAAATGCATGATTTGTGCAAAGATTAATTTTTTCACAAGAAATGTGGCTTCTTATCACTAAGTCAAATCAACTGTCAACTTGGCTTTAACAAGAATGGGATGAAGCTGGATTTCTTGGGGAGATCCCAAGGTCCTTAAGGGGATGTTGGTCAATGATTATTTGGGAAAATGAAAGGGAATTAGTCATGCTTCCACTGTTGTAACATCAACCGAGCGCCATGGTGCCATCACACACATGAGATGAGTCTTTCTTGATAGGATCACAAGTGATTACCTACTTGCTCTCTGCAACCTCAAACTACCTACCCAGCCTAATACACCTAACATTTTTTCTTCCTGTGGGTTGGGTGCACTTGAACGGGTAGACCCTGATTGTCCTTTTTTTCTTTTGACTATCCTCCTATTTGAATGTACCCTTATGTCTTTCAAGGGCCCATATTAAGCAGTTGGGCTCCTTAAATTCTCTATCTAGCTGGTCATCTGCCAAGCTTGAGCTTGTTTGGACAAGAGTCACTCTCTATTTCTACAACAATCAATTTAAACATGGCATGGTCCAGATTGGACTGTTGGGCCATCCATTAAATATAATAAGCAGCAGTATCTCCTCATGGTGAATTTGCAATACTAAGATAGAAGTGGCATTTTGGCTAGCACACCCTCATGAACACCTTTTTAGCCTCTGTAGCAAATATGGAACATTGCAGCTTGCAAAGTATGACATATTTGGCATGTAGAAATGTTGATCATGAAAGATGAATAACCTGCTGCAGCAGGAGGCTAACACAACCTAGGCCCCTAAAATTTAGGAACCACTCTACATGACTCTAGATAGACTCCCAACTCGAATTAACTAAGTAAACTAAGTCAAATTAACTTAGTTAACTATTACAAGCTGCTATGAGAATTAGAATTAGAATTGATTTCCTAAATTAATTCAAGAACAAATTAAATTAGGATTTTTCTTTATGCTAATTTTAACATTTCTTGTTTCTATTTTCAACACTCCCTCTTAATAAGAAATGACTTTAACTCTATCCTGATCGGGTATCTTTGGAATTTTCTTCATGAAACACTTGTCACTGTTTCTTTTGTTACTGCAACATTTGCAACAAAAAAGCATCCAAACAAAATAAACAAAATAGACAAAATAAATTGAATCAACTGTGTCTACAACTGTCTACTAGGAAAAAATGTGTTGCTGTCGACTCTACTACTGAGCCTCCTGCTATTGTCAACACTACTCTACACTCCTCAGTATCTGAAAGACATTGATCCTCCTGCTACTAAATACTATGGGTCCCCATAGCAAGGTATTGATCCATGAGATAAACACATTTCAATGGAACCTACCCAAATTTCTAAAACTCTTGGACTAAGGTTTCATATCGCCCCACCTCACACCTGTAGGTATGGATGCATGTGATATTTCTGCCCACTTGGCTCGAAATTCCCCCCAATAGAGGTCTCTTCTTAAGTGGATGTCTCTACTCGGTCTCCTCTATGCTTCTCCAATTGTGGTTGCTCCACAACTTGTTGAGGCTGCTTCTGAGGCTACATGTTGAGAGGTATTCATGCTCCCTCTCAAGCACCAAGTCTATAACATTTACCTTGCTCCTCAAGGCTTTGCATGCATCTTGTACCTCAACTTCATACAGGTTCTTGACTCGCACACCGATCTGCTTCACCTGTCCCGTGGTGATGTGTGTAAGGAAAACCTTTCCTTTGCTAAAAATCACATCATAGCCACAATCTTCCAATACCGCGATGGAAACAAGATTCTTATTCAGTCCTGGAACATGCATCGCATATATGAGTATGAGAGGGGAGCTATAATCCCTCTGAAAAGTAACAATACCGATGTTGGTCACACTATACTTCCCATCATCTCGAAACTCTATGTTCTACTTGAGGTCTTTCTCCTCCAAGCCACTTAAGAGATCTCTATTCCGCATCATATGGAACAAGGAACACTATCAATACATCACATGATTCCCATTACAATGCTTTCCATGCATGAAATGAGCTTGAAATCAAGTTCAAATTATGAAGCTAAAGCTTCACCTGCTCCTGCTACTGCAAGCTCCTTCTTGCTTCCTTTATTCTGTGAGCATTTCGTGGCATATTTCCCAAATTCGTGACAATGAAAACACCTATTTTTGACAAGTCCTTCTTCTTTTCGCCCTCCTCGCCTTGGGGATTCTTTCCCTTGGATTTATTTTCTTTACTATCTAATGAAAAGTCCTCTTCCACTTCTTTGGATGAGGTCCCATATCTGGTGTTTCGCCAAATCTCTTCTTGCACCAAGTCAGACCACAATCACTCGCATGCTGGTAGCTTCTTCCTTCCATTAACTGAGTCCTAGTAGCTGTGCTAGCTCTTGGGAAGTCATCAAAGTACTAGGCTCAACAGATCTTCTTCAAATGGTAACACCAACACTTTCAAGCTCATCCCGACATTGGGTGAACTTGGTTATGTACATCGGTATTGAGTCACACTTATCCATCTTGATCTTTCTGAGATTGTCCTTCAGTGCCAACTTCTTCTGGTCATTGCTATTTTGAAATAGGTCTATCACGACCTTCCACATTGCAAATGGAGTTTTCCTACCTTGGAGGTTCGAGACAATATGATCTCAAACTCCTTCTAGGATAATCCTTCTCGCCTTTGCCACACAATTTATCCACTCTTCTAGATCTTTAGCATCAAATGTTTGGGGCTTCAGAATATCATTATTGATGAATTCATTTAGCTTGTTTCCTTCCAATACTGCCTCCATCCCATCCTTCCAAGCAATATAGTTCAAACTACCCTCAAGGGCATATTTGAGTCTCAATCTGTAGAATGACATCCTGTTGGCTCTGAAGTATGATACTGTAAATTCGATTTTTCCTGAAAATAAACTTGTATCCTCCTCTTCTATAGTGATTTCAGATATGATACAATGTAGAATTTTCTTGTAGATTCAAACTACAGATTGTAATATTCTAAAACAATTTACTTGAATCTACTCTACTCATCAATAGAAAGACAATTTGATCGATGAAATCATGAAGCAGAAAAGGAATAATTTCAATCACACATAACACAATAATTTTCTGGGGAAATCCATCGCTAAAACCCCTGCTATCCGTATATTGCATTAATCAGAAGATCTAAGAAGAAAATACAATTCTTGTTCAACCCAAACAATCTCTAAACAAGTACAATCTATCTCACTGCTTCACAAAACAACTCAAGCCAATACTTAGCCATATCTGCTGCCTACCAAGCTCCTACTTCCTTACACATTTTCCTAGGGAATTATCCCATATTTAATTGGAAAATTCCTCATCCATAACTGCGCAATCCATCCATAGGCCTTCCTCTGATTGCATGCATCACTTGTTTAATTTATATGATTTTACAACTGAGACTACATTGTCCCTAAACTCCAATCTCAATTGGGTCTTTCTCAGAATTGACATGCATGGACTATTTATGAGTGAATTATCAATTATCTAATTGATCACTGCATGTGAATTAAATCCAAATTAATTCACTTGACCTCTCACTAGTTCCTCCATCATTTAGAACAAGTTTAACTGAATTTAACTTAGTTAAAATGAATTAAATAATTAAAACTCAATAATAACTCAATCTGCGTCCCTAAAATTTAGGAACCACTCTACATGACTCTAGAAAGACTCCCAAATTGAATTAATTGAGTCAACTAAGTCAAATTAACTTAGTTAACTATTACAAGTTGCTATGAGAATTAGAATTAGAATTTAATTCCTAATTTAATTCAAGGGAAAAATAAATTATGATGTCGGGCTAAGCCGACAATACCCACAGTATGCATATAAAATGCATAATCTCATTCATCCCAGGAATTTCAATCTCCCTGCCTAGTCAACCCTTCATAGATTATGGTTTAAGGCCCCTTAATAAAATCTCATGTGGAAATGTTTCAAAGACTATTCAATAGTCTAAACCTTAATTAACCTCTCCAATGGACTCTTATTCAACCCTCATAAACTTTGGTTGATTCTTAAACCCACGCATATTAACCATACCCTCTTACTCTGGTCTCGAATTTACTCAACACTAATCATACCATGGTTAATTGCCTTTAATCCGCTTTATTTCTCTAATAATATCATATAATAGAAATATACATAAACCACATTAACCTTACCTTTCCACTTTTTCCACGGCCTTGACAAATTTTTCAAGGTCCGCCTTTATCAGTTCAATCTCCACCATTGATTTCATTCCATCAGATCAACGATTGTCGCGTGATCTCCACTTTTCCTCTGGAACTAAAATAACTTTAACTCGCATCGATAAACTTCTCGGGTCCACTCAGCAATTGAACAACAATTGAACAATAATTGAACAACAATTGAACAACAACTGAACAAAAAATGAATAGCAACTGAACAACAACTGAACAACAATTGAACAGAAACTGAACAACAATTGAACAGAAATTGAACAACAGTTGGTATTTGAACATCAACATGTCCCACATTGACTTCCCACGTTGAATTTCCCTTTTTGCACAGGTGCTTCACTCTACGCCATTGATCAAAGCGTGTTGGATCCAATGGTTCAAAACGGTATCTCACAGATCACTTGCATGACCTTTAACGCCCTTACGGAGCCGATAAGGATTATAATCCTTGGTCTATAAATGTTCAGGTCCGACTTTGAAGTTAAAGCCTGACCACTTTATGGCTCGGTGTCCGTTGGATAATGAAGGCCATAAAATCCTACGGTTTGCGTCCCTTCAACTAGCACACGGAATACCAAATAGCTCAAACCCCGTAGTTGACTATGACGTAAGCGTTTGAAGTGGAGATCAACGACTAGGATTTAGTGCGGGTCTCCAACCCCGATCAAGAATTTTTGCGCTCTCCTATCCCCACGGTCTATTCCTCCACCATTCTTCTTCTGCCATTCATATCCGTCGATCTAAAAGATCTGACGGTTCTCGTTCTTTTCTTCCTACTTCGCGTTTAGGCCATTTCTTAGTGTTCATGTGGTTTCGGGTTTCTTCCAGGGTTCTGGTCTATAGTTGTTTGTTAGAGCCTAGATTTGCCTCAGGCTGGAAATGCAAGATTCTAGGTCCACATCAAACCACGCTCAGCCTCGTAGCTAGCCCTACGAGGACAGGAGAGGGCTCTCTCCGGGTCAATCTCGATAAAGATAATCGATGAGGCTCGAGATGACTAAAACAAAAGCTAATTTTAGGCTAGGTATGCAGTGCAAGGGTTTGATTTGAGTTTTTAGGAATTTTTGTGTTGAAACAGGGAAAGGCAAATTTGGGCTTGGGGATTGAGGCACAGTTTTTGCAGAGGTCTATTTGGGGCAAGGTAGGCGATCATCTTGATGCTTTTAAAGGGAATGAATGGGTAGATCAGACTGGTGAGGAGCTAAGGAGAGGAAGAAGCTTTCAAGGATTCTCCTTTAACAGATGAAAACATGGAAAATCAAACAAACTTAAAGGCAGAGCATAACAATCTATGGATTCTACCTTAACACTTCATTTGTTCAATTGCAGAA
>APFE031007830.1:0-24328 GCA_000404065.3 Pinus taeda | reverse complement strand
TACCTTCAAAACCCTAGGAGAGGGAAATGAACTTTACCTAGGCGCAACTGAAGCATGAACAAGGTGTAAAATGACCCAGTGGAACTTGACATGATGATGAAAACCCTCTGAATGATGATACACTCAGCTGACTGGTGACATGGACCGAAATTTGGACAACTTTGAAAGGAGTAAACTCAAACCCTAGACCTAATGCCTAGTGACCAAATTTTGCTTGAAGACTCACTGAAATGACAAAATTTGACCTTGACACCTTAAAATCACTTTGTAAGAGCATGTTTGATCACTGGAGGAAGGTTGCAAAGACTGACACTAACACAGTTCTGCATCACAACTTCCTCTTGAGCTTAACTCTACTCACGCCTTTATGATTCCTTCACCTTCACTGTAACATTAAAGGCTTCCTCCTGTACTGTCGGTGTGTACAAAGTCGTAAAACCTCTCTGTTACTCTTCTATGTATTTCGCCTTTGATTTTGCACATGCAAATTCTGTTACATAGAACTTACTCTAGTTCACACACAGATTATAACTAAATTACTCCATACACACACATAAACTCAGAATTAAGTTGTTTGTCTTAATAAACAGGTATTTACACAGTTTCTTCTCTCAGACCTGATTTCCAATATTAGTGGCCTCTATTTCACAATCTGCCCGTAGGTTTACAATCAAACCTCTAACTACTAACTTGGCTTGACTAACTTGCTAACCTCCGATTATGCCTTTTAGGCTTACATTTATATAAGAGGATTCTACAACCAGTTCCTGGTTTAGATCCATAAAATTCTCAACAAAACCCTAAAATCTCTTCCTTATCTCTAAGGATCCTCTCTAATCCACAAAATCATGAACTAGCTCCTAATCTAAGATTTACAATTAATTCTCAAATCTCTCAATCTCTCAACTATCCTGATTCTCTCATGTTCTCCTACATTTGATAACATTTACAATATGATTCACAATACTTAATTAATTCCTATTTTCATTAAAATCACTCAAAACCTAAGTAATTACATTAATTCAACACTTAGGAAACCAACTTCCTTAAAATACAAGATCCCCTATGTCTACTAAAATACAATGATATTTTTGAGCTGAATGCTCCTGCATCAGACTCTCAAAGTAGAAAATGTTCATGATCTCCTGATCATGTGTCTTCATATGTTGATAGAAAACCTCTAGGGTCCCAAAATTTAGTTTATAGTTGTCCGAATGCTTTGCGTATTTGCTGCTACTATATGTCTACTGTCTTCTGTTTTATTTTCCTCTCCTTGTCAATCAGGTTCAAGTTCTGATTGATCATCCTTCCTGCTGCTATCAATATTCTCCATATGGACTGTTTCATCATCAACTGCCATAGTTTTTCAATTTCCATTTCCAGCACATCCTTGGGCTGGCCCATACTTTGCCACTTACTGTTACCTCTTTCTCTTTGTTTTAGGTTGTTGCTATTGTCTACTAACTCTTCAAACTGCTGTTCTTCTATTTGAAGTTGTCGAATTCTATCACTTACTCTTTTTCCTACGCTTACTTTTTCTTCGCTTATTTTTACTTGTTCTGCCTCCCTTTCATCCTTACCCTCTTTCATGATTATCTCTTTCTGTATTAAATCCTGATTGTCCAACATTCTCTCCAGCAATTGAACATCTTTGTTCCATGGATTAAATACTTCCACAAAATCTTCCTCTTTCATTTTTATTTGGCTGCTCATCTGTGCCAAATTTTCTCCAGCATCTATGGCTAAACCTGCACTCACCAAACAATTGTTAAAATAAAAATCATAAGGCTTCTGTGCCTTTTCTTCCTTTGGCAACACATCAGTATTCTACTTTGATTTCTCCTCCTCTATCAGCACATCAGTATGCTGACTCAACTTCTCTAAAGAATTCTTTAAATAATTCTCTAAAGTACTCTCAAGACTATCAGTTAGTCTCTCCTCCACATCATCTGTTTTAATAATGTATTCCTGTCCTTGTCCACTATAGTGAACTTCTTCATTCTCATTCAGTTCTGATTTTATAACCTGAACACTTACTTTTTGGTTTTCTAGCCTTTTCTCCAAAAGACTTAACTCATGCCATAAATTTGCCATCTCACTTCGAATTTCTCCTAAAAGCTCTATACAATCTTCACTATCTTCTTCTTTGTCACAAGTATAACCTCTTATTGACACTACTTCTTCATTCTTGTTTAGAATAAAATTTTGATCCTCCATCCCTGTGATAGTTTTAGATGTCTGTCCATCACTCTCCCTTTGGCCATTTAAGAAAATCAATTCCTCTTTGTCCTCATCAATAGAAAATTCCTTATCATAAGACATAACTGTCTCATCTCTACTGAAGATATTTCTTCCACGAAGCAAGGAATTTATGAACTCCTTCTGTTGTAATAACTCAACTTGATCTTCATTTAAAAGAAAATCATCATCATACTTTACTTGGCAAATTTCAGCTTCATTCAAGACAGTTCCATAAGATGGTTTGTCTTCTGTGATACCTGCATTCACACACAACTTGTCAGTTGTAAAACCACAAGACCTCATGATCTCATTTGATTATTCAATCACCAAGTCCTCCTGTTGTTCCAAGTCCTTTACATGACGCAAAAATATTTCAATGGTCTTGTCTTCAATCTCATCAAGTCCTTCACTTGATTGCTTGCTATCCTTCCCTACTTCTTCTTTCAGGATAAAATTTAAATTTTGCCTGTCTTCTTCCTCCTTTATGTCAATATAAAAAAATTGTCCTTCTTCACATGTTTCACCTGCAAACATACACAAATTATCAGATTTAAAATCATGCGACCCTTTGGTTTCACTTGAAGTTTTAGTCTTCAAGTCTTCATCTTCACCCAGAACTTCACCCTGCTCTGGTTCACAAATGGACACTTCCATTTCCAACTCAGCTTCTATGAGTTTTTCCATCAGCCACTTTACTTGCTTCTGTCGTAGCCTTCTCTATAACTTATGCCACTTCACTGGCTTTTTCTTCAAGACCCAACCTAGTCTTTGGATTTCCTCAAGTATCATCATTAATACATTGAGTTGTTCTTTCATCTCAGCAATCTCTTTGTCAATTTCCTCTTGACTCATCCTCTTGCCATTTTCCTTGGCATTCTCCTTCTTCACTTTTCTTCTGCTGTGGTTTCCCTCATAACCCCCACTATGACTATCAGTAGTCATCTTCTTCTCCATATCTATGAGTTCCTCACTCATTCACTATGAGCTGCATTAAAGCCTCTACAACATCAAGTCCTCCTTGCTACCACTTACCCCACCAAGCTTTCCTTTGTACTTGGTCTTTTGGAAAGCTCTTGGTTCGCTATCTCTGGAACCTCCTTTGAGCACTTCTCTCTACTCCTTCTAGGATTCAACTCATCCTCATCTTCTAAGAACAAAAATGTCTTCTTTATCCAACCTCTATTGAAATTCCTCAAGGTTCTGCCACATTCTCCTTTCATTCAGAAACTTTTACCCGCTTCTTCTATCCCTTAGCAATTCTACCCACATCCTTTGTGGAATTGCCTTTGTGAGCTGCAATAATACCTCTGCATGATCTTGTTCTACCATTAACCTGCACTTTGAATGTATTGTTCTCTGTTTCTTTGCATCTACAAATTCTGCTACACTTTATCCCTGTGTGCCTACTGTTTGTCAGATTAGAATATGATCTCCTCGTGCCTGCATACACATCTTAAAACATAACTCTGTTCTAAATTATTTTCAAAGATTTTTTCACACATAATTTCTTTGTGCTGCTTTACCAAATGTCTCAACCACAATTCTGCTCTGATACCAAAATAATGACGGGTTAAACCGACAATTCCCACAATATGCATATAAAATGCATAATCTCATTCATCCCAAGAATTTCAATCTCCTTGCCTAGTCAACCCTTCATAAATTACGGTTTAAGGCCCTTAATAAAATGTCATGTGGAAATGTTTCAAGGACTATTCAATAGTCTAAACCTTAATTAACCTCTCCAGTGGAATCTTATTGAACCCTCATAAACTTTGGTTAATTCTTAAACCCACGCATTTTAACAATACCCCCTTACTCTGGTCTCAGATTTACTCAACACTAATCATACCATGGTTAATTTCCCTTAATCCGCTTTATTTCTATAATAACCTCATATAACATAAATATACATAAACCACATTAACCTTACCTTTCCACTTTTTCCACGACCTTAACACATTTTTCGAGGCCCACTTTTATTAGTTCAATCTCCACCATCGATTTCATTCCATCAGATCAATAGCTCTCACGTGATCTTCACTTGTCTTTGGAACTCAAATAACTTTAACTCGCGTTGATAAACTTCTCGGGTCCACTCAACAATTGAACAACAATTGAACAACAACTGAACATCAATTAAACAACAACTGAACAACAATTGAACAACAATTGAACAACAATTGAACAACAACTAAAAAATAATTGGTATTTGAACAACAACCGGTCCCACATTGACTTCCCACGTTGACTTTCCCTTTTTTCACAAGTGCTTCACTCTATGCCGTTGATCAAAGCATGCTGGATCCAATGGTTGACAACGATATCACACAAATCATTTACATGACGTTTAACCGCCCTTACGGAGCCAATAAGGATTATAATCATTGGTCTATAAAAGTTCGGGTCCGACTTTGAAGTTAAAGCCTGATCACTTTATGGCCTGATGTCCGTTGGATAATGGATGCCATCAAATCCTACGGCCTGTGGCTCTTCAACTAGCACACATATTACCAAACAGCTCAAACCCCGTAGTTGATTGTGATGTAAGCGTTTGAAGTGGAGATCGACGACTAGGATTTAGTGCAGGTCTCTGACCCCGATCAAGCATTTCTGCGCTCTCCTATCCCTGCGGTCTATTCCTCCACCATTCTTCTTCCGCTATTCATATCCGTCGATCTAAAAGATCTGAAGGTTCTCGTTCTTTTCTGCCTACTTCGTGTTTAGGCCATTGCTTAGTGTTCCTGTGGTTTCGGGTTTCTTCCAGGGTTCTGGTATTTAACTGTTCTGCATCACAACTTCCTCCTCATCTTAACTTTGCTCGTGCCTTTATGCTTCCTTCACCTTCATAGTAACATTAAAGGCTTCCTCCTATACTGTTGGTGTGTACAAAGCCGTAAAACCTCTCTGTTACTCTTCTCTGTATTTTGCCTCTGATTCTGCACATGCAACTTCTGTTACATAGAACTTACTCTAGTTCACACAAATATTATAACTAAATTACTCCATACACACACATAAACTCAGAATCAAGTTGTTTGTATTAATAAACAGGTATTTACACAATTTCTTCTCTCAAACTTGATTTACAATATCAGTGGCCTCTGTTTCACAATCTGCTCGTAGGCTTACAATCAAACCTCTAACTCACAACCTCTAACTACTAACTTGACTTGACTAAACTAGCTAACCTCCGGCTATGCCTTTTAGGCTTACATTTATACAAAAGGATTCTACAACCAATTCTTGGTTTAGATCCATAAAACTCTCAACAAAACCCTAAAATATCTTCCTTATCTCTAAGGATCCTCTCTAATCCAAAAAATCATGAACGAGCTCCTGATCTAAGATTTACAATTAATTCTCAAATCTCTCAATCTCTCAACTATCCTGATTCTCTCATGTTCTCCTACATTTGAGAACATTTAAATATGCTTCACAATACTTAATTAATTCCTATTTTCATTAAAATCACTCAAAACCTAAGTAATTACATTAATTCAACACTTAGGAAACCAACTTCCTTAAAATACAAGACCCCCTATGTCTACTAAAATACAATTATATTGTTGAGTTGAATGCTCCTGCATCAAATTAGGATTTTTCTTGATGTTATTTTTAACATTTATTGTTGCTATTTTCAACATGGAAAATCAAGAAAACCC
Organism: Pinus taeda; assembly: GCA_000404065.3. NCBI lineage: Eukaryota > Viridiplantae > Streptophyta > Pinopsida > Pinales > Pinaceae > Pinus > Pinus taeda. Next base: position 18,422 of record APFE031007830.1, on the reverse strand, counting down.
AATGTTTGAGTTGCTCATAGGGAAATTACAATTTCTATTGTTGCACCAAGTACATAAAGACAACAAATGTTGGCAATAATGTCAAAATTGCTCCATGTCTCAAGACAAACATTGCACATGCATACCAAATTCAGGGTTCGAGTAAATGAAAATGATGAATCTGCTTGTTGGACTCTTATCACCAGGAAATCCTACCAATGAAGCTTACAACAAGAATCAGACCACTTGTGGTGGAGTTTTGGGAGAGCCATTCTCCAACTATTCTAGATAGAAATCATGTCGTGCAACATTGCCTGTCTAAAGGTGAGTATGTAGATCACGCTAAGCACATTGTAGAAATGATATAAGTTGCATTTTTTGAGGAATTTTAGGAAATAAATACCCATGTTAAGATATCCATAAGCATGTTTCAGAAATTGAAACCATGATTTATTATCCCTAATACAATCTATGACATGAGTTGTTGTCAATATCACGCTGAATTCTAGCTTCATTAAGACATGTTCTGAGATTTTTCCAAAAATAACTGGAACGACAAACCTCCTTCTCCTATAGTGAACAATTTTGTTTCATTAATATTGTGGAGAAAGGAGCTAGAAGAGTTGTTTTACAATAAAATAATATAGGTGGGAGAAGATGCACTGAATGTGGTGATTTGTCATTGTTCGATAACAAATTTACTATTGATCCCAACCAGTCTAGGATGTCAGATGTCATGGTCACATGGAAGTGATATGAGTATGTTGCGGTAAATCAACCATATGCTTCAACTCTGGCACCGAGGAAGATCCACTGTGTTGAGGATGGGATTCCTATTTTAGAATTTATGGGGAAGTTTCAGAACCAAATCTATAAATATGTCAAACATTCACATAGGTCCAGGTGGTATTCTCGCAAGGTATTCCAGCTAGGAAAAATCTTATTAGTGGTAGATTTTGCTGAGAACTACACATTTGTTACTCAGACAAAGATACATAGTGAGTACTATCACTCAGAAAAAGTGTCCATATTTGTACATGTTTTGTACAAACATGCACAGTTGAATGTTAATGGTAGATATAACACTAACAAGTCACATGATGTGATTAAGGAGTATCACTTCTACATCAGTGATGATCATGAGCATGACACATTATTCATGCTACATTGTTTTGGCATGATTTATGAATCATTCAAAAATAATGAAATATCATTAAAAAAGAATTGGATATGTTTAGATGGTTGTGTAGGGTAGTTCAAGTTAGCACACAATTTTTATTGGTTTAGTCAACTACATAAGGAGACAAAAATTCAGCATGCTTGGAGCTTTTTTGAAAAAGGACATGGAAAGGGTGAGAATGATGTTATAGCCTTCTTGTGTGAAATGAGCTCTTAGGAGGTATCAAATGAGTTATAATTCACATCAACTCAAATAATGAGTAAAGGTGGTCAATTGGTGCAGATCCCATTTAGGACATGATGGTCATAAATCTATTAGTCCCGTGCATAGGTTCTTCTAGAATGTTGAACTTGACGATGTGAATAGATCCATTCCTCAATATTGTAATACTATAGAAGGCACAAGGGAATTACACTCAGTGTGGAATAAAGACATGTGGGAAATATTTTCCATTGAGATAAGAAAACTCACATGTTTTTGTGAGTTTTTCAGTGGTGCAAATGATGTAGACTTGATCAATGTGAAAAACACAGGTACGTGAAATGATGGAAATATGTTCCTCTTAATGTAAAGGGACCTCATGTAATTCCAAAATGGCAAGAGATGCATGATTAAGAGTCCATCATTTCACTTGATCATGATCGAGTCTTTGATGTTGTAAAAGAAGGTATGTGACGTCCATCATTAATGGTTCCATCTATAAATTGAAATCTAAAACGTATAACTAATACATGTTATTTTGTATTTTGGTTGTAGGTGATGTCTTTGTTATCACTGCCCCCTCAAGGAATAAAGAGAAAGTGGCCTACTATTTGATGCAATGCACACAGGTAAAAAACAGGTTGGTGCGACCGTACGAAGATGGAAAATTCACATACCAAATTGGTGACATGGTTGTGAAGGGTCATCTTTTTGAAAAGGTTAAAAAATAGGGTGGTCACATTATTTATAGAGATTTTATGTATGAATATTGATCTTGCCAATACAATCATCTAGTCATAGCAGCTCAGATCAATATCATAGAAATCAAAGCGAAGGTGGGTGAACCAAGGAGATGGAAGATGACAAAATTTGACTATAGACGTATTATGGAGACTTGCATTCCTATCACCCATTGGCTAGATGAGTAGATGATTCAAATGGAAAGCCCTGAAGCCAAGTTTATAGCAGTCAAGTGTAATCTAATCTAGTTTAAGAGATCAACATATGAATTTTGTAATTTAGAAATGTGACAATTGACTATTTTTGAAATTTTGTAATTTAGAAATGTGACAATTGACTATTTTTGAAATTTTGTAATTTTGATTATGAATAAAATTCATAGAGAATTGTTTCCCTCTGATATTAGCTATTAGGAATAAAATCATAAAGAAATAAAATCAAAATGAATGTGGAAATGAAGCATATAATGAAGCCATATGAAAGTATATTTATAGATACCTCTTGAAAGGACACCATGCACCCATACCCCTCTTGGTGCATCATTTCTATATATTTGTAGCAAATGAAAGTATATTTACGCATAAGATTGATTCATAATGGTGTATATGTTAGAAGCTTTAGGTTCCTTGAGGTGCTTACGTTTCTAAAGTTTTTCAAATTTCAAGGAGGTTTTATTTTTAGGGATATGACCTTTATTTGAAACCCATAGATTTAGAATCAAGAGGGATCTACATTGTTTTTCAAGTGGTCTCTCTCTCTCTCTATACATACACACACGCACAATTTTATTGGCATGTACACTAAATTAAAATTTTTGATATATTTTTTTTAAATGTCATGTATCATATTCACGTTGAGCATGGAAGAAATGATAGATATGCATCATGATGGGTTCTAGAAAATCTAATTCAGTAGAACAATAAAGTTGATATATAATGTTTTTACTTTAAAATGCGTTTAATAACTGCCAGTTTTCTTTTGATATTTAAGCTCAAAGAGTTATACACATGCTATATTGATATTTATATATATATATATATTATTCTCTATATATTATATCATATTTATATATATATATATATATTTATCTATACTCCGTAGATAAGTTTTAATAAACTATTGTGTTACAAATTCTTTAAAACTTAAATTTATTTCTATAGGTAGAGAAACGGAAAATACTTGTTCAATATTATTTGTGTTTTTCTAATTGAATCTTTAAGATAAGGATTTGATGAAATACTTGATAGCAAGTAAATTTAGAAATCATAAATTTTAATTAATTATAGAACATATAATTAATGTTTTTTATATTGAATTAAATCATATACTTAGTTTATATTTGTTTTGGAAATGTAGACAAGTTGTTTTTTTAACTACTTATCATTATCAATCATTATATACATTTTTCTTTTCTAATTGAAATTATAAATTCTTTAAAAAAAATCCAATAAATTATTATTTAACTATTGTTTTTATTTTTATTTTTCTTCATAATTTTTCATTTCCAAACATCATTTTAATAAATAAAATAATAATATGAAAATGAGGTTTTCAAGTGACTTTAAAAGTTAAAAAACCAAAGATTCATTATTCATCAAATTATAAAATCACTCGAACACAAGCAGCTCTAAAGACCTCTATAAATTGTATCTATATACTTGGTAAGGATTGAATTTGTTACAAAAATAAAACAGGAAAATATAGTTTATTGTTTTTCTATTGAATACGTGTTTGACATCAAATTATGCTTTGATTATCTTTCATTTACTTCTATTGTATATATAATTCATTGATGTGATTTTTTTTCATGGGACAAAGTATTAACATTAGACATATACAATGTGCATATCCTAGTGTATCTTAGCGGATTTTATAATTAGGATAATAGTAAACTTTTGGATTTTCATCTTGATATAATAGGCTGAAATGCTAGAAGTTAATCGTAACTTAATATATAAAATAGTATGTATAACTTAGTATGTATATATCTCTAATTAGAAAAATTTAGGAAGTGGTCCTAAAAGCTTCAAAGATATTTTGAGGAAAACCATTGAATATTATTTAAACAATTCATTAATATTAGAGATGCTAATTTAAGCTTTTTATGCAATTCATTATAGTAGAATAGACACAGTTACGGAAACCACATAATTCTAACCATTAAAATTTCTTATAACTAGTAACACTTCAAATGTGTAGAAACATTCAAAATTTCAAGTAATTTATTAAAGTTAAAAGGGTTGGCCACAATAGTATATGGATGGGTTGCAAAAATTTCCATATACAATTTTATTATTATAATATGGATGACTTTAGAATTCAAATAATTTATTAAAATCATTGTAATAACATATATTGGTTGCACTAAAAAACATTTTCTAAAAGCCAATATGCAACAGAATTTAGTTCATTTTAAGTATCAAATTGACTTGTATCATAGTACAATTGTACTTATTTTTTTAGTCCATGAAGCTAGAAATCAAAATGAGTATTTTGTAAATTTTAGCTTCTTGTCGTGACTTGATAGTCACTACATAATGCTTTTAATTCTTAAATCTTGTGAATTCAATATTCATGACTTGATGGAGAGTCCTACACAATGCTTAAATCTTATACCATGGAGTTTTTAGTTGATTACATATGGATTTGTTATAACCTTTTATTTTTCAATACCATGGAGAGATAATTTCAGTCTAGCATATAATTGAAAAATTCACAAAACGGATGTAAAAAGTAAACTAGCACAATAATTAATAAATGTGTTGATAATGCCATAGCGTTCAACTTATATATGTTATATTATAATCTAACTGCTAAATTACTATTTTAATATAGTATATTAATTTAATATTGTAATATATTAATAATAATTTTAATATACTAAATATTGTAATTATATTATTATTATAAATTTTATTAATTATTTAGATAATTCATTATTATAATTAAATCGTTAAATAGTTAATTCAGCATTATAATTATTTAATTGTAATTAATAATTAATTATTAATAATTAACTCAAAATTAATTAAACCCAAGGAAATAATATTAAACCCAAGGGATCAATATTATAAACTCAAGGTATATAAACCCTAAGATAAATATTATAAACCCTAAAACGATCATGGTTGAATTTCATATTGAGACAATCTTTATCACAATGCAATGTTGGACCATGGTTGACCATGATTGATTTTCATATGGAGACAATCTTTGTAACAATGCGATGTAGAACCATGGTTGATTTTCATATTGAGAAAATCTTTGTAACATGTGATGTTGGACCATGGTTAACAATGACTATAAACACAAAGATTAATTCATTTGTTGACCAGTCTAAAATAGCTTTTTTCTAGTCAAATGTAGTCATTCCTAGTCAAATATAGCCGTTGGATAATCTGCTCTCCTTATTTATCCTGCAACCATGATCGGGTTCTTCAACTTGTCCTGATGAAGCCTTAATTCATCAAAGATTAATATTAAACCCAAAGATTAATATTATAAACCCTTTGAGTAATATTATACCCTAAGAATATGAACCCTTAGATTAATAATCGAAGGGATTGATATTACAAAACACAAGGGAATAATAAACCCAAGGGATTAATACTAAAATCCCGAGGGAATAATATTAAAGCCAAATGACAAATATTATAAACCCAAGTATGTAAACCCTAAAATAGATATGATAAACCCTAAAATAAACATGGTTGATTTTCATATAGAGATGATCTTTGTCACAATGTGACATTTGACCATGGTTGACCATGGTTTATTTTCATATTGAGATAATCTTTGTCACAATGTGACATTGGACCATGGTTACGCATGGTTGACCATGATTATAAACCTAAGGGATTAATATTATAATCCTTATGAATAATATTATACCTTAGGAATATGAACCCTTAAATTAATAAACCCAATGGATTGATATTATAAACCAAAGGGATTAATTCTAAAATCCCTAGATATGATAAACCTAAGGGAATAATATTAAACCCAAGGTATATAAACCCAAAGATAAATATTATAAACCCAAGAGAACAATAAACCCAACGGATAAATACTAAAAACCTAAGGGATAAATATTATAAACCCTAAAATAAACATCGTTGACCATGGTTGACCACGGGTAATTTTCATATTGAGACAATCTTTGGCACAATGCGACGTTGGACAATGGTTGGCCATGGTTTTTTCATATCGAGACAATATTTGTCACAATGCGACGTTGGACCATGGTTGTCATAATGTGACGTTGGACCAAGGGATTAATAAACCGAAAAGATATGAACCCTTAGATTGATAAACCCAAGGGATTGATATTATAAACACAAGGGGTTGATTCTAAAACCCTAACGTATTATAAACCCAATGGAATAATATTAAACCTAAGGGATTAATGGTTGACCGCGATTGACCATAGTTGATTTTCATATTGAGACAATCTTTGTCACAATGTGTTGTTGGACCATGGTTGACTATAGTTGACCATGATCAATTTTCATATTAAGAGAATCTTTCTCACAATGCAACATTGGAACCTAGTTGACCTTGGTTGACCATGATTGAGGATGGTTGACCATGGTTGATTTTCATATTGAGTCAATCTTTGTCCGAATGCGACATTGGATCAAGGTTGACCATGGTTGTCACAATGTGTTGGACCATGAGGCAATCTTTAACACAATGTGACCATGGTTGAATTTCATATTGAGATAATCTTTGTCAAAATGCAACGTTCGACCATGGTTGGTAATGGTTGATGATGGTTGACCATGGTTCACATACATATGATGTTCATATTGGGATAAAATTTGTCACAATGTGATGTTGGACCATGGTTGACCATGACTAACCATGATTGACCATGGTTGATTTTCGTATTGACCATGATAGACCATGATGATTTTAAGATTGAGATAATCTTTGTCATAATGCGACGTTGGACCATGGTCGATCGACACAATGTGACCATGGATAACCATGGTTGATTTTCATATTGAGACAATGTTTGTCAAAATGTGACTTTGGACCATGGTTGGCAATGGTTGATGATGGTTGACCATGGTTGACATAAGGTTGATGTTTATATAGAACAATATTTGTCACAATATGAAGTTGGACCATGAATGACCATTCTTGGCCATGATTGACCATGGTTGATTTTAATATTGACCATGATAGACCATGGTTGACCATGATTGATTTTAAGATTGACACAATCTTTGTCACAATGCGATGTTGGACCAAGATGAACCATGGTTGACCATGATTGACCATGGTTGACTTTCATATTGAGGAAATTTGTGTCACAATGTGACGTTGCACCATGGTTGACCATGATTATAAACCAAGGGGATTTATATTAAACCCTATGAATAATATTATGCCCTAAAAATATGAACCCTTAGATTAATACAACCAAGGGATTGATAAACCCAAGAGACCGATAAACCCAAGGGTCTACTAAATAATAATAATAATATATATTCCAACAACAAAATAATTGATCCAATTTTTATAAATAATTATATATAATTAATAATAGTAAAACTATGTGAATTAAAAGTGTCTATTTCCATGACATAGGAGGTTTTAGAATATATTAAATTACATTAATTTTAATTATCTTATTATTAATATTTTAATGAAAATATGAAATAAAAATTAAAGAACAAAATATTTTTTAAATAAAATAACTAAAATCCTAAACTATTAATGTATTAATTAATATTTGAATTCATCAAATATTGATATTTAAATTAAGACGTATTTTTTAAAACTTGAGTTTAAGTTGTTTAATCTATTGATTTTGAGTGCCCCAAAGGGTTTTTCAAGGAGTTGAATCCATTTATGCATTCAAAAATTCATTTTAAACAACAAAATTTCACTCTTTCTTGAAATTGTTTTACCAGTGAAAAAATCTATTTCATCTATAATGTGTCTTTAAATTAATATACACACTAAATACTTAACTCTTCAATCCTTCACTTGAAAAACACCAATGATAAAAATAGAATTAATTTTAAAAAATTGATATATTAATTAAAAATTATATTACTTATTAAAACATTTATTAATAATGTGTTAACTCTCTTTTTTAAAATATATATTCATATATATTTTAACAACTGTTTTAATTGATATATGAAAACTTAGCAAATATATTAACATGTATTTTAATAAATGTTTTAATTAATAGTAAAGCCAACGTAGCCATTATAAAATTAATGTATGATAAAGCATCAAATTAACTCTCATGATTGGAATAAACTTAAAGGAGCCCTAAACCTAGAGGATGCAATCCGTTAAACGCTTCGTTTTTAAGTCACAAGTATGTACGCATTTTCAAATCTCAGAAGTAAGATGGAAAATATCAATGGAAGCGAGAGTTTTGCAGGCTGCCTCACTGATCTTCCAGTTTATTTTAGTTATATTTAACGAGATATGATTTTGGCTCATTCAAAACGCAATCCCTAATTTTATTTAGCATCGAGTTGAGCGAATTTCTGAACACGGTGTGGATTTTTATTTACGGTTTCCAATATTATTCTGAATCACTTTCAAAATATTACATGACTTTATATTGCATGCAAATAGGTTTATGATTTTAATAAGTTCATTGATTAATAAGCTATAGCTCTCATAAAGTATTCATGAGAATATTATATATATATGCCATACCTACCATGAATATATGTACCAAGTCATCCTTTGCATGTTGCTTTTCAGGGTACTTGTTGAATACATCTTTGTCATTCCCATAATTTGAAGATGCAGATGAAGCAAATGCATACCTTGTAACTTTGATTCTACATCGAATTGTGCTTGCCACAGTTACATAATTGTTGCAATGAGATGTATGGTCAATGTATATATTTTCTATGAGAAGGTTGGACTGCATTGGCACAATGCTTATTCAAATGTTCTATTCTTTCCATAGATTATTCAAACATTCCTCTTCATCGTCATTTTTCTGGCAATCCTCTTTGTTATCTTCCACAATATCTCAAGGTTAAGAAGGGAAACCGAAAGAGGTAACCTCAAACCACTTGCGGTTCAACAACTAGCTCTCCTAAACTAGAGAGGGATCTCTCTATGAATTCACAGCCAATGATGATTGGAATGGGAAATGATTTTAGGCTAGATATGTTAGGCTCTGATAGAGTTTTGAAAGTTTTAGGTTTTGATGCTGGACAAGGGATGAAAACCAGGTAACTAGGTCAAAGGATCAAAGGGTTACAACAACAAATATATGGAGGAGCAAGGTAGCAATATTTTCGTGATGGTTTTAGGGCTTTCCGGTGTAGTGTAGTATTTGGAAGAAACAAAAGGTCTTAATGAGCATGTGCACCATGAATTCATTAAGATAGGAAAAAAATTACACAAAATGAAATTCCCATAAAAACAGAGCTTTATGCAAAGAATTATGTTTATAAACTATAAAAACCACTGAAGAAATGAATGGAAAGAGAAGATGAATATCTTTCATATAAAGCTATAACAGAGAAAATACAATATCACAAACTCACTGCACATGAATTCCTAGATAATAGATGCAAAATGCTTCTTTGATTTCTTGAATAAAATGTTTAAGTACAAGCTACACGTATTCTCTCCTTTGATGTCCAACCGTTTACACTCTAAAATTCATAAAATATATACAATTAGCTCATCCCTGGACTAAGGGAGTTGAGCTCAACCATCTCCTTAAAGATAGAAACAATTACATTAAATTTGACACTCCCTACTAGGAATAGGGACTGGATTTTTGAAAATAGGGGTCAAATATTAACTCGTATCTCTTGAATCATGACATCTGTTACAAAATGGAAGGAGTTTTTTATTATATTAGCTTGTTTTTGAGAAACACCTCTCTCTGTTATCATAGATTCATCTCCATGTACTCAAAATATGTGCCACAAAATCATGACTAAAACATGAAATCATTAAATGTTTAACTCCGTAAAACTAGGCTATAAAGATCTAGTCAAATATTCAAATCCACGAAACCTGTGAAGAAACTAAAAGAGGCTTTTTATAGTTCGCTCATTATTGACAAAAACCTACTTGGGTGTCTCAAAATTCCTTTTCATATGTTAGAAAAGCGCGTCAAAAAACAATTACTAAAACAGTAAAACAAATTCAAAATTTGATTTTTTGAACATAAGCCTCACATATCGCTACATATCTCTTAAGTCATAGCACTTGTGCATAAAATGAAGGAGGTGTTTGTTCTTTGGTTTGTGATTGACAAAAACCTCTTTCATTTTTGTGAAATTCATGTCCATTACTTTAGAAACGGATTTTGAAGTAAAATTGTCCCTGTGTGCAGAAAATGACCTCAAAAGATCCATGAAATTTTCTGCTGATACTTTTGATGATGACCATGACCTTAGGATTGTGATGAGAGTAGCATATACATTAAACATTTAGACATTAACTCAAGACCCTTTTCCAACCAAGAGAGATGTCAAAGTTTATTTGAAAATATAATAATTTGACCCTAAGACCCTATCCAAAATATGAAAAGAGTACTTTTGATCACTGTGACTATTGGACAGTAACATTGGCTCCAACCGGGGATGAAAAATCCTTAGGAGGTGTTAAGAGAAATGTAGATCAGGTAGCCTTTTTCATTGGGCAATGGAGTCACTACATATACAATTTTCAAACTGACTCAAATTAAAACGAAAACTAAATTGTACCATCAAATGGAAACCCTACTGGAAATTGACACTAAAATAGATGCTCAGAATGTTGAGATTATTCATCACACCTTACCTACTCTAACTCATGAATAAACGATTTGATCAAGTGAAGTCGAAGATCCAGGGTAACCAATCAAATACATGACTACTTGACTGATGCTTGTATTCAACTCCACCAAGCATAAAGAAATATTTAGAAGATGACAACTCAAAATGATACCTGAGTCCAAAACCTGTGTTGATGAATAAAACAAACTCCACTTTTTCTAATGCTTGCAAAAGACTACCCATGGAGTCTTGAAAATAATGAAACATTACCTCTTGTTGATCAATAGAAAGAAGGAAGATGCTTTCAAATATAATGGCTAATTGTTCTTCTTTATTTGGGTGATCCTTCTTAAATGGAAATGCAGCAATGTCATCTTCCATACCATCCAAATCATAGACAAGATTTGTATGTTCTTGCAGATTTTCAATTGAGGTAGCCAAATCAAAATCAACACAAATATCTATAAGTGGCTTTTCATGTATATCTGAAAAAATTTGTCTAGGCTTTGAAAAGAATTATATATCTTGATCTTTTGAAGGTTGCTGAACATGTTCATCAAAGTCAAGACAAAATACCTATTGTACACTGTTTTTGACCTCAATGGATAAATCATGACTCTCTAGAGTTCCTATACAAGAAAAATCAAAATTATGATTTGCACATATTTCTTCCTGAATTAAAAACTTAGAAGAGGAAAGGAATGAAGGGAAACTCGAAAGAACATCTTTATATATATCTTGATCACTTGAAGACTGGCAAGGTTGCTGCAAATTATTATCAACTTCGTATGATGGAAGATCATTGTCATCTTTGGAAGAATTCTGCTCAAGTTCACTGTCACCCAGGGTAGAATCCATGATATTCTCATGGTGGTGAAAAGGGTTTTCATTCAAAGCATCCAAGAGTTCATCATCCATAAAAGCTTCATCGTCATAAGCACTTTCTAGCTCTTGAATAAAATTCTCAAAGTGATCACAACAATCCTCAATCAAAAGCAAAGAAGGATAGGCTTTTCTATACTTCTCAAAAAATACAGAGTGGGAATATTTGAGAGAATAAATACAAGTAGGAGGCAAGATTTCATACCAAAACCGTGCTCTTTCTTCTAATGTGATCATGAACATCTTCATTAAACAATCTTCATGAAAATTAATCCTTAGCTTACACACATGCATATGAAATCGTATTAAACGAAGTGTAGCATCATCACATTTTCCATATCTGAATTTTGGCTAGTATGTTTGCCAATCTACCTGAGGCATACGATTTGGAAAGCCTAGAACATGATCTCGACACATAGGAGCATACCTTTTGGATTGAGAACTCATTTCGATTTCTGGATCCTACTGCTAATGGAGTCTTTGAATAAAGTTGGAGTCCCCAGGTGAATGTTTCAGCCTTGATATGTGTCTGACCACTGTCCACCATCAGCAATCAAATCTAAACTTTGATGATATTTTCTAGGGAATATGAAACTATTCACTCCCCGATAACGATGCCAAAATGTTATCCTCCACAATATCTCAAGATTGAGAAGGGAGACCGAAGGAGGTAACCTTAAACCACTTGCAAATCAACAGCTAGCCCTACTAAACTAGAGAGGGATCTCTATATGAATTCACAACCAATGTTGACTAGAATGGCAAAGGATTTTAAGCTAGATATGTTAGGCTCAAGTAGGGTTTTGAAAGTTTTAGGTTTTGATGCTGGACAAGGGATGAAGACCAGGTAGCTAGGTTAAAGGATCAAAGGGTTACAACAACAAATATATGGAGGAGCAAGGTAGAAATATTTTTGTGATGGTTTTAGGGTTTGTCGGTGTAGTGTAGTGTTTGGAAGAAGCAAAAGGTCTTAATGAGCATGTGCACCATGAATTCATTAAAAAATGAAGAAAATTACACAAAATGAAATTCCCATAAAAACAGAGCTTATGCAAAGAATTATGTTTATAAAATTTAAGGAAAACCACTGAAGAAATGATGAATCGAAAGAGAATATGAATATCTTTCATATAAAGCTATAACATAGAAAATACAACATCACAAACTTACTACACATGAATTCCTAGATAATAGTTGCAAACTGCTTATTTGATTTCTTGAATAAAATGTCCAAGTACAAGCTACAAGTATTATCTCCTTTTATGTCCAACCTTTTACACTCTAAAATTCATGAAAACAATTAGCTCATCTCTGGACTAAGGGAGTCGAGCTCAAACATCTCCCTAAAGATAGAAACAATTACATTAAATTTGACACTCCCTGCTAGGAATAGGGATTGAATGCCTGATAATAGGGATCAAATATTAACTTGTATCTCTTGAATCATGAAATCTATTACAAAATGGAAGGAGGTTTTTGTATATTAGCTTGTTTTGGAGAGAAATCTCTCTCAGGTTTTGTAGATTCATATCCATGTATTCGAAATATGTGCTGCAAAATCATGACTAAAACATGAAATCATTAAATGTTTAAATATGTAAAACTAGGCTGTAAAGATCCAGTCAAATATTCGAATCCACGATACTTGTTAAGAAACTGAAAGAAATTTTTTATATTTGACTCGTTATTGAAAAAAAACCTCCTTGGGTGTCTCAAAATTCCTTTTCATTTGTTAGAAAAGTGCGCCAAAAAATAATTACTAAAACAATAAAACAAATTCAAAATTTGATTTTTTAAACATAAGCCTGACATATCGCTACATATGTCCTAAATCATAGCACTTGTGCATAAAATGAAGGAGGTTTTTATTCTGTGATTGACAAAAATCTCTTTCACTTTTGTGAAATTCATGTCCATTACTTCTGAAATGGGTTTTGTAGTAAGTCGGTCCTCGTGTGGAAAAAATGACTTCAAACGACGCATGAGATTTTCTAATGATACTTTTGATGATGACCATGAACTTAGGATTGTGATGAGAGTAGCATATACATTATACGTTGAGACATTGACTCAAGACCCTTTTCTAACCAAGAGAGATGTCAAATTTTATTTGAAAATATAATAATTTAACCCTAAGACACTATCCACAATATGAAAAGAGTACTTTTGATCACTGTGATTAACATTGGCTCCAACTGGGGATGACAACTCCTTAGGAGGTTTCAGGAACACATTAGACCAGGTAGCCTTGTTCATTGGACAATGGAGTCACTACATATACAATCTTCAAACTGACTCAAATTAAACTGAAAACTGAACTGTACCATCAAATGCGAACCCTATTGGAAATTGACATTAAAAAAGACGCTCAGAATGTTGAGCTTATTCATCACACCTTACCTACTCTAACTAATCCGTAAACGATTTGATCAAGTGAAGTTGAAGATCTAGTGTAACCAATCAAGTACGTGACTACTTGACTGATGCTTGTATTCAACTCCACCAAGCATAAAGAAATATTTAGAAGATGGCAACTCAAAATGATACCCGAGTCCAAAACCTGTGTTGGTGAATAAAACAAACTCCACTTTTTATAATGCTTGCAAAAGACTACCCATGGAGTCTTGAAAGTAATGAAACATTACCTCTTGTTGATTAGTAGAGAAAAGGAAGATGCTTTCAAATATAATGGCTGACTGTTCTTCTTCATTTGGGTTATCCTTCCTAAATGGAAGTGCAGCAATGCCATCTTCCATACCATCCAGATCAGAGACAAGATTTGCATGTTCTTGCAAATCTTCAATTGGGTAGCCAAATCAACATCAACTCAAATATCTACAAGTGGCTTTTCAAGTATATCTGAAAAAAATTGTTGAGGCTTTGAAAAAAATTCTATATCTTGATCATTTGAAAGCTGTTGAACATGTTAATCAAACTCAAGACAACAAACTTGTTGTACATTGTTTTTGACCTCAACGGATAAATCATGTCTCTCTAGATTTTCTATACAAGCAAACTCAAAATTCCTTTTTGCACATATTTCTTCCTGAATTAAAAACTCAGAAGAGGAAAGGAATGAAGGGAAAATGGAAAGAACATCTTTGTATATATCTTGATTGCTCGAAGATTGGCAAAACTGCTCCAAATTATTATCAACTTTGTATGATGGAAGATCACTGTCATCTTTTGAAGAATTCTGCTCAAGTTCACTGGCACCCAGGGTAGAATCCATGATCTTCTCATGGTGGTGAAAAGGGTTTTCATTCAAAGCATCCAAGAGTTCATCATCCATAAACCCTTCATCACCATAAGCACTTTCCAACTCTTGAATAAAATTCTCAAAGTGATCACAACAATCCTCAATCAAAAGCAAAGAAGGATAGGCTTCTCTATACTTCTCAAAAAATATTGAGTGAAAATCTTTGAGAGAATAAATACAAGCAGGAGGCAAACTTTCATACCAAAATCATGCTCTTTATTCTAATGTGATCATGAAAATTTTCATTAAATAATCTTCATGAAAATTAATCCTTAGCTTACGCACATGCATATGAAATCTTATTAAACGAAGTGTAGCTTCATCACCTTTTCCATCTCTAAATTTTGGCAAGTATGTCTGCCAATCTACCTGAGGCATACGATTTGGAAAGCCTGGAACATGAAATTGATGCATAGGAGCATACTTCTGGATTGAGAACTCATTTCGATTTTTGGATCCTACTGCCAGTGAAGTCTATGAATTAGGTTGGAGCCGCCATGTGAATGTTTCAGCCTTCACATGTGTCTGACCGCTGTCCACCATCAACAATCAGATCTAAAATTTGATGATCTTTCCCAGGGAATATGAAAGTGCTCACTCCCCGACAACGATGCCAAAATGTTATCCTCCACAATATCACAAGGCTGAGAAGGGAGACCGAAGGAGTTAAACTCAAACCACTTGTGGTTCAGTAGCTAGCCCTGTTAAACTAGAGAGGGATCTCTCTATGAATTCACGACCAATAATGTCTAGAATGGGAAAGGATTTTAGGCTAGATATGTTAGGCTCAGGTAGTGTTTTGAAAGTTTTAGGTTTTGAGTTTGGACAAGGGACAAAGACCAGGTAGCTAGGTCAATGGATCAAAGGGTTACAACAACAAAGATATGGAGAAGAAATGTAGCAATATTTCTGTGATGGTTTTAGGGTTTGTCAATGTAATGTAGTGTTTGGAAGAAGAAAAAGGTCTCAATGAGCATGTGCACCATGAATTCATTAAGAAAGGAAGAAAGTTACACAAAATGAAATTCCCATAAAAATAGAGCTTTATGCAAAGAATTATGTTTATAAAATTTAAGGAAAACCACTGAAGAAATGATGAATGGAAAGAGAATATGAATATCTTTCATATAAAGCTATAACAAAGAAAATACAACATCACAAACTTACTGCACATGAATTCCTAGATAACAGATGCAAACTGCTCCTTTAATTTCCTGAATAAAATGTCCAAGTATAAGCTAAAAGTATTCTCTCTTCTGATGTCCAACCTTTTACACTCTGAAATTCATGAAATATATACAATTAGCTCATCCATGGACTAAGGGATTCAAGCTCAACCATCTCCCTAAAGATAGAAACAATTACATTAAATTTAACACTCCTTGCTAGGAATAGGGACCAAATTTTTGAAAATAGGGGTCAAATATTAATTTGTATCTCTTGAATCATGACATATATTACAACACTGAAGGAGGTTTTTGTCGATTAGCTTGTTTTTGAGAGAAAAATCTTCTCGTTTTTGCATATTCATCTCCATATCCTCAGAATATGTGCCGTAAAATCATGACTAAAACAGGAAATCATCAAATGTTTAAATTTGTAAAACTAGGATGTAAAGATCCAGTCAAATATTCTAATCCATGACACCTGTGAAGAAACTGAAAGAGGTTTTTGATAATTGTCTTGTTATTGAAAAAACGCTCCTTGAGTGTCTCAAAATTCCTTTCCAGATATTATAAAAGCATGCCAAAAAAAAATACTAAAATAGTAAAACAAATTCAAAATTTGATTTTTTGAACATAAGCCTCACATCTCACTACATATCTCCAAAATCATAGCACTTGTGCATAAACTGAAGGAGGTTTTTGTTCTTTGGTCTGTGATTGACAAAACCTCTTTAAATTTTGTGAAATTCATGTCCATTATTTCAAAAACTGATTCTGAAGTAAAATTGTCCCTGTGTGCAGCAAATGACCTTAAAAGACCCATGAGATTTTTTTATGATACTTTTAATGATGACCATGACCTTAGGATTGTGATGAGAGTAGCATATACATTATACATTTAGACATTGACACAAGACCCTTTTCCATCCAAGAGAGATGTCAAATTTTATTTGAAAATATAATAATTTGACCCTAAGACCCTATCCACGATATGAAAAGATTACTTTTGATCACTGTGACTATTGGACACTAACACTCTTCACCGTTTATTTGATGCACCTCTTCTACTCTATTACTTAACTGTAATACACACCTTTCATAAGGATAAAGTCAAGGAAAAAAATTTGTAAACACTTAAGCAATCAAATATTTATGATCATTATCAAATGTTTGTATTACTCACAATTCATAAAGACAAAGTCAAGGCAATCTAGAAAAAAAAGATGTAAATAGTGAAGCAATCAAATATTCATGACCATTACCAAATAAATTATTATTATAAATGTTTATATAACCAACAACTTGACATATTTCTCTTCTTGTATAGGGCACAACAATAACCATATAACTGAATATCAATATGTGCTTTGCATTATAATAGCAACGAGAATGACTAAGAGATAACTATCATGTGCCAATGTTATGCGATTGGTTCTCTTGGCATCTAGTAAATCCAATGCGTAATTCCTTTATTGTTCCAACTAGCAGATTTTTTGTGCTTACACCCTGTGGAGAGCTCCTGGAAGATACAAGAGGCGAGTTGAAATCTATGTCGATGGAAATAAAGAGGTGGCTCTTGTGGTTCCAACTTGAATCTTCAAGGATTGAATCGAAGCAAACATGGGCGAACGAATAGACAAGACGGAAGCATTTAAATTTCCTTATTAACATATTGATTATTAGCAAGGTAATGAATTTTATGTCCACTCCTTATGCAGCGGAAGAAGCCTCATGATATAACCACAAACACTAGGTAACCCATTTCTTAAAGTGGAAATTGGGCAGGCGAGAGGCCCAAATATACACTGATGTTTGATTCGTCCAATTAAATTATAAAAAATTAAAAAATAAAGTTAATGACCCCCATTCACTTCGGGTCGAAATAGGGATGCCTAGGATGAATTAAATTGTTATCATTTTTAATAAAAGTTATACTATATATATATATTTTTAAACTAGCGAAATAATTAACATCCATAAAATTCCATAAACTGAAATTTAATGAACATCTATCAACAATAATTATTAAACATCCAAAAAATGAAATATTGAATGCATCAATAAACTAACCATATGAAAATATATAAAAATTACATTACATGTATATCCATAAACTGAAATAATAAGCATCCATGAATTGAAATAATGTTCATGTACATAAGCAATCCATATGAAAATATACAAAATTTTAATCACATGTGAATGTGCCCTATGAAATGTCCCTGAAAATATATAAACTATGTGGTCTA
>APFE031007820.1:0-14201 GCA_000404065.3 Pinus taeda | reverse complement strand
GGAGAGAGAGATGGGGGGGAGGAGGAGGCAAAGGGGAAGAGAGAGAGAGAGAGAATAAGTGAGGGGTAGGGGCAAGTGGAGGGGAAGGAAAGAGAGGGGGAGTGGGAAGGGAAGGGAGAGGGGGGAGAGAGAATGACAGAGAGAGAGATGATGAGAGCGAGGTAGAGATACAAATCAAGAGAGATAATGAGAGTGATGGAAAGAGGGAGAGTAAGAGAGAGGGGGGGGAAGACAGAGAAAGAGAGAAAGTGAGATAGAGCGAGAGAGACTGAGAGCGAGAGAGAGATACTGAGAGCAAGCAAGTGAGAGAGAGAGAGGGGTGGGGGAGAGGGATAAACGGAAGGATGGAGGGAGGAAGAGAGAGCATGGGAAAGAGCAGGACAAGGATAATGGAGAAATAGAGAGGGAAAGAGTAGGAGAGAGCATGAGAGAGAGGTTAATTGAGAGGGAGGGAGGAAGAGGAGGGAAAGAGTGATATAGTGGAGAGAGAGAGATAGAGAGAGAGAGAGAGAGAGATTATATTTGTGTAAATTCCTTATTTTCCTCATTTTATATACTGCATGCATGACAGAATAACTTAATAAATCTAGATGCCTACTTAAAATAACCCTCATAGTATAGATTTCATATTTTAATTATAATTTCATTAAATCTATTGTGATGAAATTTCTAGTGTAATATCCATGATAATTTACGAATCATATTGGTATGAGAACAAGTGAATTTGGGTTTTTTATGAGAAGTTGCAAGCGTTCCAAATTGGTTTAAGTAGAAAAATCCCAACCATGGTCGTTGAATCTATTAATAACTCTCAAGATGTGGTAGAGAAAACGTTCTCAAGGCTAGAAGAATAGGTCGTAGATATCATCCATAACATGAAACTCCTTATGGAAGCTCTAGTGAATAAGTTAGGAATAGGAGAAGATGGAGGTTCCAACTTAGAGGTTAGTTCAGAGGGGAAATGAGGGGATATGGATGAACGAAAGAGGGAATCTAAGAAAGAAAATGAAAAAGAACAACCCAATTCAACTATTGTGAACCATTCACAATTCTTGTTCAAGAGGGAAGCAAAGGTCTACATCTAGCCATATCAAGGTGAGATTAATGATTTGATGTTAAATGACTAATTACATCTGTTAGATGTTTATTTTAGAGTTCACCACATAGATGAAGGACCTCAAAATTGATTTTATCATCTGATATTATAGGGACATTCCTTAACTTGGTGGGAATGCCACACAAAAACCTTAATACTAGAGTCATAGCCTCTAGTGACTAAGTGGGAGGATTTCAATACTCTCATAAAGTAGTTTTTATCATATTAGGTATGTACAAGACCAGTGGATGTAGTAGAATTACTTTTCGTACATATATGGGTCGAGTGTATAGGAGTACACAACGAAATTTAGGAAGAGCGAAATAATTTTGAGTATCTCACCAAAGAACCCATACATGTTTCTCAAGTATATGGGGGGTATAAAAAACCATCAGTGGAATTAACAAATGTTGTTTAAACCCATAATGATGGACGAGGATTATGTACAGGCACAATACCAAGATAAAATAAGGGAAATCAAGTAGGTCAATTTAGAAAGAGCATCATGAAGCTTCCTAGAAGTGGAAGAATTATTTGAAAGGGCAAGGAGAAAAAAATATAACAAGGATAGCACACTAGTGCGAAGATCCTAGCAACCACTACAACCACTATAACATTGATGGTCATATATAGGAGAAGTGTTGGAAGTCGCATCTAGAGGAAAACCCAATGAACCAAAATAATTGTACTAAGAATAAAAATCCCATGGCCATAGATTCATGTAATTAGTTGGAAAGAAGCTCATATTTGGATGAGGAAGAGAAAGAAATGACCGTTCTCTTCCATATAAAGACCGAAACAAAGAAGGTTAAAATCGATGTTCTATTCAACTCAAGATCATAGAAATAAGTATGGTGTTGAATCTGGCACTAGAGACTCATGAATATCCTAGCCCATAATGATTAGGATGGGTCAACAAGGAGGAAAACATAAAGGTAAGAAAACAATGCAGAATCATATCTTCTATTAGTTTTGATTTTGTTGATAAGGTAGAATTAGATGTAGTTCCACTTGATGTATGTGGAGTGGTACTTGGAGGTACCTATATATACATGTGTGATGAAATCTTCAATTTGATTGGATAACACACATATAACATCTTATATTCATCTATATGAAGGAGACACAAGAAAAAAAGGTTGAAGTTGACTAAGATAGTCTAGCATTTTACCAAGCTCTTATTCCCTCTTTTCTATGACCCTGCACATGTGGAAGAGGCTGAAATTTTATGTGAATACTTTTGTGCAAGAAAATTGAATTTCTATGGAGGAACAGGATGTTGAAATTCAGCCTAGTCAACTAGAGTTGATTGAAATCTTCTAGGAAGAAATTTCGTTGTTTTGAGGGTACTTTGACTAGGTTTGACCCGGGTTTTATTACTGGTCAATTTGACATTATTTTGACTACAAATATAAAATTTTATCTCATGTTGAATTGAATAATTTCTATAAGAAAAGGTTGTTGGTTTTTTTCCCTAGTTATGGTTTTATCATGGTAAAAAATCATCTCTTATGTTTAGCTAACTCTTCATGATGTTGCTGTCATTATCATTTTACTGTTGAGATTCCCTATGAATAATTGATTAATTATGAATGTGATATAATATCATTTGGTTAGTGAATCACTGGAAAGTAATTATCAGTCTAGGAAATCATGAAAATTCAACCCGGTATTAGAGCCAAGTTAAAGAGCATCCATTAAAAGTGTATAACAAGGACCAGGATTATTTTTAAGGACACAAAATCAGCCTTATCTTAGTCCAATTTGAACTTGTGTTCGGGCCTCAGTAGCCCTGTGGAGGCTGCATTCTAAGTTATCAAGCCTTGATCTGAGTAAGGTTTGTTCTGTGACCTTTCCTTGACAGAATTCGGAGACTATATAAATATTGCACTTGTAACGAGAATCAACCTTTGTCTGAGAAAATATGAACCTAAATTTGGCCATGGTTAGGATATACCTAAGGCCACTTTTGAAGGTCATGTTGACAACTGTTTTGAGCATATATAGGACAAATATGATGTCAACCTTAACGTTGTTCTTGTGAACTCTTGGACAAGATTTTGAAGTCATTTGATGTAGACTTCAAACTTTATCTGTAAGGTAACTATACCCATTTTTTTGTAGCATATAACTCATATTTGTGTTTCAAGTAGTAATGACATCATCACAATTTTGAATATGGATGTTCGATAAGGCTTAAAGGCAAGATAAGGCTTGTTAAGTAGGATGGACCAAGTATGTTCCATACACTTGTGAAGTGTGATATTTTGTATTAAAATTATTGTACAGACATGTGTAGAGATATTTTCTTTGATTGGATCATACTGTGGGATATGCGTTCAGAAGAAAAGTGTTGTATAGCTTGTGCTATTGTGGAAATATCTAGTATGATTGAGGTGTCATTGCTTGATGTTACAAATTCGATCAAAGGAGAAAATGTTCTTCACCTATAAAGCAAAACATTCCAATTAGCACATGGAAAAGTTTGTATTTGGAAGTCCTAGGGTTTTGTTCTCACCACAACACCCCCCATAATATTCAAACTTATTATGGGGACCCTCCATGTAAATCTTGGTCAAATCACTTCTTTAATCTTTTAATTTTGTTAATTTTGTGAGATTTTCGCTTTTCTTGGATTTTCATTTTGCTTGCTCCATTACATGAACTTTGTTTCCGTCTTTCCAATAGTTCAAGTTTCATCTCATTATGACCTACAGTTGGGAAAATGTCCTCAATCAATGTTTGATTGAATTTTATTGCCTCGACAAAAAATTTGTAAATTTGTATTTTATTATATTTTTGCAAATTGTAAATAAAATTCATATCAATATGTAATATTTTTTATTAAATTTATTTAACTTGAATTATTTAAGTTAGTTAAAATTAATTATTTATAAATAAAATTTTAATTATTTAATTAATTAATATTTTCTTTTTTTATTAAAAACCATCAAATTCAAGCTCATATTTATGTATATGTATATGTGTATGTATACATATATATAAAAAATATTTTAATATAAAATATAATGTAAATAAAATAATTACGCCATAAGGCGTTCCCTTTGAAATCAACTCCCCTCTAAACTTACGTGTACATTCATCATCCCTTGATATAAGTGTTACACAATTGAAATAATTTCAACCATCTGATTGATTCCAACATTAGCTACAATTCTAATTCTCATGACCTAGCTACGCAACACAACAAGTCGACCGCCCTTCTCACACATTATTCCTTGCTCGGCACTATGTCACAGGTCGATCGCCCTTGCTCACACTACTTCTTGCTCGGCACTACTTTCAGGTGCTACCTCCCCTAGCTAGTCATCCAAACCCTCATTCTCATCCTCGACGACCACGAAATGTTGCTCTGCAACTTCTCAAGGCCTTTGTGGTTTCTCTTTCCAAGTGTTGCCTCACCTAGCATCACCCAAATCCTCATTCTCGTCCTTTGTGACTACAAAATGTTTCTTTGCAACTTCTCCGAGGCTTTTTGGTTTCTCTTCACAAATTTATAGGATTTTGGACTAGAGATTATTCAAAATGGGGGTTTATGTTTGAGAAGCCAGGCACCCAGAGTCGATAAAGGTGCCAGTGGTGGCACAAGCTGAGCCTACACAACTGCATCTAAACATTGTGCAGGGTATGAAAACTGCAGAAAGGGATAGAGGGAATTAGTCAAAATATATTTTGCATGATTCATCCCACCGTCTTCACCACATAGGTGAACACACTAATGTGGTTTCCCTATTTAATTTAGTGAAGCAGACGCCCCTTTATTTAAAAGCTCTCACTCCACTTGTTTTGATGCCCTCTTCTGGTCTATTGTTGATAGCTCTATAAAGCTGGACAAATTAAAGCGAAGCAGGTTATTACTTTATTATGGTTATTACTCTATTATCTCTTGCATTAATGGTTAGTCAAGATGTGTGTGTTTAATATTCATTTTTTCAAACTCTTGAATATATATAATCATATCACTCACATTTTTTTTAATTACAGAAATCCTCACTGGCACTGTGGGACGCGGAGGCATGTTACTTCTTTATTCAGTCAAAAATTGGCATGTGTATTATTCGGGATTCAAAGGCGTTTAGGCTTTTTACATATTGATGTTCTCAAGTATTGTGAAATTTCAACCAGGTTTCTATGACATGCTGTATAGTTACTGCGATTAACGGTTCTATGAAGAAAAATTCCTTGAAGTGGTTTAGTGTCGTTTCTTGTGGTTTTGAGCTTCTCTTCTTTCTTCCTTTCTTCCCTTTGGGATTTTGGATTCAAGTGCATCAATGTTTCGGAAAGAATTATCAAGTATTTTGAGTTAGAAAATCAAGAAGTTTTCTTTATGTCGAAATACAATTTAGTTTGTTGCTTGAAAGGTCAAGCCTCAAGGGACGTTTATGTAATGGAGCCTTGCTTTAATTTATTTTGTAGGCTATTCCAGGTGTGGTGTGCGTAAGATTAAGCACAAGGATAATCCTGCAAGCATAGAGGAGCGTTAGTCACCCTACTAACTCAAGTTGTTAGACGAGGGGGAATGTTAGTGAGCCTAAGGGAAGTTCAGAGGATCAAGCCAATTAATCTACTCACAAATATCTAGATATTTATCCCTAAATTTGCTCAAGAAAAGCAAGGAAACTCTAAAAATCGAGATATTTGGAGAAATTCCAATCTGAGAATGAAGCCAAATGGGAAAAAGCTTGAAATTGTCATACACTTGAAGAAGTGAGTTGAAAGAGGGAGAGAGAGAGAGGAAGAAGGGGCAAGGGAAGGCTGATACAATGGATAGTGGTAATCACTCTTCCACTATAAATATAGAACTGCAGTTGTGTTCCCTACTCCACAGTGTTGGTAATTTTGTTCATTGATTTGTTCATTCTGATGCATGTTGAGATGAGTAGTTAAGTTATACACTAATATATGTTTAATGTGCATTATTACATTAGTTTTGAAGAGAGTATGTTGTGATTGGTTTACTTTGTCCTTTGTGCAGGAATTGTCTTGGAGCCAGCCTTGAAGGAGTTCTTCTTGCCGCATAGAGATCTCCAAACAAATCTAGAAGGATCTGAAGGTGATCCTCTTTCCATACCTTGTCAATTTATGTTTGATAGATGAACATGTGCATAACTTGGTAGCTCTTGCAGATAATCTTACAATCTGTCAAAGGTCCCAGGAAGGCCTTTGAGGGTAGTTTTCATCTTTGATACACCGTGCATTTTACCCCATAGCACCTTCATCTCTGCTAGGTGAATGAATAGGCTCATGAAATGGTGATGATGGAGGTGATGGTGTGGCTGACTCATCAGATGAAGATGAATGATGTATGGGCTGAGATGGAGGAATGGAGGTGGATGGATGAGATGAAGAAGGGATGCTCTGAATATTTTGAGTAGATGCATAAGTGAATATGGGATTAGCTATGAAGGTACTCCATGAAATATTGAGTTCCTTGAGATGGCAAAGGATTATGATATTAATGAGGGAATGATGAAGTAGGCTCTTCATTTAATCTTTGTACTCCCTCTTTTGGGCAATGTAGGCCCTCTTCTTAACACTCCAGAAAAGATAGTAGGGTATATTGAGCATTTTTACCCTAGTGAAATGCATTATGATCTAGTTATGATAAGAATAGACCCTAGAGAATCTACCTTCACATGAAAAATATTTCATTATAATCTTCATCAGTGGGGCATATCTTTCGAGGTGTGAAAAAGGAAAATAGCCCCTTCTTTCGTTTCTATACCTTGGTTTCACGTAAGGCTCACAATAATGCCTCTCCAAATCACCATGTTTGAACCATATTTCCCCAACAGTTGGAATCCTAGTGGTAGCTAATATGATGGTAGTAGACAAAGTCAAAGTTATACCTACTAGAGTAACTTGGTTGTCTTGAAGTTTAGTGATGAAGAGCCTAGTCAACTCAGAATGATGTTGGACTTCCTACACTTGTTCACAAAATTCATAACATCTTAGCCATTTGAAGGATGTCACGGTCATAGGGGATGCCAGGAGTTCTCTGAGATTTGTGGGCTCAAACCTATGTATCTATCCTCCTTTCTGTGGCCTCCTTCGTTCCCTGTCTTCTTCTCTATCTGTTTCCTTTTCCTCACTATGTGGTATATATTCCTCCTTTGCCATGTTGTTTTAGCACCAAACCCTAGGGAGGTGTAAGTTATGGGAATGTAGCTTTTAGGGAATAGTAAGTGGGGAAGGGTAAATAGGAACATGATGGGTGTAGGGGTATATGTATTTGAAGAGGGATATAGGGTAGTGGTATGATAGTTTGGGGATGGGGGAAATCGTTTGCAATAGAGGGGTTCAGGAGCATAAGTAGTGTTGTATCACCTAGGACTTAGGGTTTTGAGGATAAAGGTTTAGGGAGTATCTGGCATATAAATATTTGGGGAAAGGGAAGGAGGGTGAAGGGAAATGTATAAAGGGGAATGAGAGTGGAAGGGTGCTGTTGGGGGGAAATGTAGGGTTTAGATATAGGATTAAACACCATATATTTAATAAACCTATTAAGTACTTAGGAATTAACTTGAGGAGGAGGAAATCACATGCTTTAGTTGCTACTTACTTGATTTGAGGTTGAAAGTGCTTTGGAGGAGCTGAAAAGTTGACTGGAGCATTGTTGGACAAACACACAACGCCAATACAGAGCGCGCAATGCCTCGGCTAAACACGGAGTACCTTAAGGGAATGAGTAGTGCCTTAAGGAAATGCGTAGTGCTAGGTAAACACGTAGTGCAAGAAGAGAACACACAACGCCAGAAGGAAACACACAGTGCTTGCCCTACTTCTGTTGAATTTTCCCAGACCTGTGAAAAAACTCTCATGGGTTTTTCTCAATGAGTGCTAGGAGACAAATGGCGGTGAGTTTGAAGGAAAGAATTCCTTTATAGGTGAGTGAGTTTGATCTTTTTCTTTTCAAAACCACTTTCTAATGTTTCATTTGACCCCTTTTTGACCTCTTTGCTAATTTTCTTTCTGACTTTTTCTTTGCAGGTGGATGATGCTGAAGCTTTGGCAATCTTCACTTTTGGCTTTTGTTTGGATGATATTTGGCAATGGACTTTGAGTAAACAGCTAAGAATAGTAATTTATTACATATTATAAACATAAAATTACATAAATAAATAAAAAATATTACATCTCTCTTTTGAAATAAAAATTACAAACTGTAAAAAATTTCTTACTCAAAATCCAAATTGGAATTTTAGCAACCATGGTTACACGCTTGTAAAACATTATCTAACTGAAAAGGTGATTTTATTTTCTTCTCTCTCATACTTTGTTGGGCTTATGTAGTGAAATGGTGTTTTCTTGGACCTTGGAAAATAAAACCTACTAACCTAATGGGACCTTGAATGACTGGACTTCAAGTGGACTTGACTGACACAAAACATGATGATATGAGCTTTTATAGTCAATTTATGCTCAGCATGACACATGAAGGTGGGGCAACAAATTTTTCTTTTTGAGTGGGGATGGGGTTTCAACTTGGGCTACCATTAGTGAGTAAATTTTTACATGACGACCTAGGTGGAATGATAAAAAATTCAACATGGGACACTAATATGATATAAAAGAGGAGTTTTGATCACTGATGGCAGTATGCAAATACTGAGTCTAACATTCTCGACATAGAGGAAGGACATAAAATGTTATTTTATCAAGAAAATTAGAGGGCCATGCCCAAACATTGTGGGAAAGTCGCATGGAAACCCTAAGACTAGAGGGAGATCTTCTAGTGATTAAGTGGTAATATTTCAAAACTCTTATGAACTCACATTTTTACCCTATCAGGTATCTACAGGACTAGTGGATTATGTGGAGTTACTTCAATAAAAGATGAGGGTTGATTGTATAAGAGTACATGAAATTTAGGAAGATAAAAATAATTTTGGGTATCTCTCCAAAAAACCCAGACATGCTCCTCAAGTACATGAGGGGTTTAAATAGTCATCTGCAAAAGTAAGAGATGTTCAAACCCATAACAAATATGATGCTTCTGTACAAGAACAATCCCTAGAGAACATGCACCAAATGAAAGGGAGATAAAGTGGGTCAAAGTAGAAGTATCACCATTAAGCTTTCTAGGAGGAGAAGAAGAAGTAGAAAGGGGGGGAAGAGAAAAAGACAATATCCATATCACATCAGCGCAAATATTCACACAACCACTAAAACAATTGTAACATTGAAGGCCATTTAGAGGAGAAGTGTTGGAAGTTGCATCTAGAACTCAACTCAAAGAACCAAAACAATGATGCTAAGAATAAAAATCTCATGGCCGTAGATTCATGTAATTAGGTGGAAAGAAGCTCATATGTGGATGATAATATTGTATATGCATTAATGCAAAAGGGGATGAATCTAAGTAACCTTCAAAAATAAGATGAGAAGGAAATGGCCATACTCTTCCATATAAAGAGACAGGTCAAGAAGACTAGAATTAATGCTCTATTTGACTCCTGATCATAAGACAATCTCATAGCAATAAATGTAGTTCTTAAATTGGGACTGTAGACTCATGACCATCCTTGCTCATAACCATTAAGATGCATCAATATGGAGGAAAAAATAAAGGTAAAAGACCTACACAAAATACAATTTAATATTATTGCTAATTTTATTGATGGATGTACTTCCACTTGTTGTATGTAGAGTTATGTTTAGAAGTCCCTATATGTACATGTGGGATGCAATGTTTGTGCGAAGAGCCATCTAGTACCACCTCATTGAGGATGGAAAATCCTTCAACATCAACGCACATAAGGGAAACTCCAAAATTTTGTTTGTAAGTACCAACTAAGCTAAGAAACTAATCAATTCTAGAAAGAAGTATGCTTTACTATTTTTAACAGAAAAATGGTTTGTAGAAGAGTTAGTGAAAGAAAATTCATCCCTGGAAGGGTCTATCAAGGGACAAAAATAACAGCTCAAAGAGTTGCTACATGCATACGAGGGTGTGATCTAGAAGCCTAAAGGGCTACCACCCAAGAGCAAAGTGCAGCATGAGATCCAATTGTTTCTAGATTCTCTATGACCAAACATTAGGTTGTACAAGTAATCATTTATAAATACAAATGAGGTAAAGAAGGAGTTGTAATAGTTATCAGAATATGGTGTTATTCTACCAAGTACCTCACATGTGGGTCAACCATTACAATTGTGACTACGAAGCGTTTGACTTGGTGGATGTGCATTGGTTACAGGGTTTTAAACTAAATTATGCTCAATAATGGGTACCTCTTTCCTAGGATAGATTATCTATTGTGAAACAATATAAATACTTCACCAAGATAGATTTAAAATCAGGGTATCATCAAGTTTGAGTCAAATAAGAGGATACATAGAAGACCACCTTCAAAAGTAGACAAGGTTTTCATGAGTGGTTAGTTATGATATTTGGCCTATGTGATCCACCCACTACATTCATGAAGTTAATGAATGATATATTGTGCACTTTTATAAGTTCATTTTTTATTTGGATGGTTTACTAGTATATATTTCTACCTAGGAGGAGAACATCTCACATTTGATGCAGGTGCTAGAGACTTTAAAGAAGCACTAATTGTTGGCACATCTCAAGAAGTGTGATTTTTCACAATAGCCTTAAATTGGCATTTTTGGGATATGTGATAGGTTGAGGAGAGTTGAAGATAGATCCTTCCAATATGGATGTCATCATGAAGTGGTCGGTAAGGTTTACTAAATGTTTATGAGGATAGGAGTTCTGTTGAGGCATCATAGTACTTTAAGAAATTCATAGACCCATTTTTAGTAGTATCAACACCACTTCACACCATACTTTCAAGTGGAAATACACTTCACACCATACTTTCAAGTGGCAATATTTTCCAATGGGCAAAGGATCAACGAAGAGACTTTGAGGTGTTAAAGAAGAAGATCAATCAAGAATTGGTTCTAGCATTACCAAACTTACAGTATCCCTTCGAAGTGGAGACATACCCATGTGGGCATGCTATGGGAGCAGAGTTGATGCTAATTAATTAAATTGAAAAAAATATGAAATTCATACAAATGTAAAATAAGATTAAAAAAAGAACCCACCATACTAATACTAAAAATCTATAATAAAAGAATCAAGCAAATAGATCCAACAGCAAAATAAGATACATTATCTCACTCCTTATATGATTAAAGAAGTAAAGTGATAATTCTCCATCAAATTTGTTTTCAAAATATGTAAAACCTTATAATCAAAAAAATTAAAAACAAAACGAAAATAATATTTAAAAAAGAAACAGGGATAGAAAGAAAATTAAATATAGTAAAATGTACGTATACAATAAACCTATTTATACAGTGGCTTTAGTTTCTTGTAGATGTTACAAATGCCTAAATTAGCAATACAAGAATTAAAAAGAACATATTTCCAATGTAAATTTACAAATTAAGTTTGTCTTCATCCTGAACTTAGTTGCAAATCACATTATATTTGGGCTGAGTTTAACTTAGAGATGAAATGGAATTTTTTACTAGAATTTGAGGATTTGGTTCGTTGAAAATCCATGGGGCACTAGAATTCCACATATTAAATAACTTAAACTCAAGCCTGTAAAAAATATTACAGAATTTCAATTTAAATTAATGAAAAACAATACCTGAAAGAATCATTTTTGTTTATTAATTAGAAAATACAATAAATTTAATTTAATATTAAAAATAAATAAAATATAACTTGGAATTGAAAAATTTCTTATTTTCAATTAAGAAAATATAAAACTGACATAGTAACTCCACTCATATTAAAGCTAAATGAATACTTTCAATTACATGTTGAATGCATTAAGACAGAAATAGAAAAATGTATGGATTTCTACTAGCACTGCTTCTCCTTTTATATTAATTGCTGACCACCAAAGTCAAAGGACCAGAAAAGGCCTGCGCGAAGATTACGTAAAGTACTTATTACCGAATATCAAAGATTCCTCCTTAAATTCAAATTCAAATATAAACCCGAACCTTTCAAATTTGCACCCTCATGGATAGATGACATGGGTGTGAAGGGAACTTCTCGAAAAACTTCTCAAGCTTTTTCGTCAAGAATTTCATGAAAAGCATGTCAGGCTTTTTGTTATAGACGTTGTGGTAACGCTCCTCTAACGGTCGATCAAGTGGTCTTTTTGAGATAGTTGAGGGAGGGAATATTTTGTTATAGACGTTGTGGTAACGCTCCTCTAACGAATACCTTGAAGTTCTTTTGTTCACGTCCTCTTCTTCTATCATTTGTATTTGCAGCGAATTCTTTTGTCAATGTTTGTGTGGCTGTGCATCTGTATTTGCAGTGAATTATTTTGTCAATCTTTGTGTGATTGTGACTCTGTCTTAGTTCCTCTATTTCTATATGTCAATGTTTGTGTTTCTATGTATCTGTATTTGCAACAAATTTTTTGTCAATGTTTGTGTGGCTGTGACTTTGCATTGGTTTCTCTGTTTCTGTATGTCATGGTTATGTTGGCTCCTCTGTTTTTGTGTTGTGTGTCTGTACCCTATAGTTTTTCTTGGAGAACACTGCGTATTATTGAAATTTGAACTGGATGAAGAAAAGCAATAGAATGATTGAAGAAAAGCAATAGAATGATTGAAGAGGCTGGTTGTTTTATCATTTGCAATTTTAAAGATTTTCATTGTATTTGAAGTGGCAGTGCTTCATGTTGTCCATGTCCATGTCTACTTGACTGTGGCTCTATGCCTGTCGTTCCTGTGCATCTTTCTGTTTTGTTTATGCCGGTTGTACCTATGGGTGTTTCTATTTTGTCAAGAGGACCAGCGAGAAGGGATGCATGGACGAGAGGAATGGAAGACGTTGTTGTTCGATGTCATGAATGGAGGTATTTACAGTGGAGAGGAAGGAACAGAACCAGAGAACCGTAACCGTGATATTTTTTGTAGCCATAACAGGTATGTTTTTCTTATTTATTTTTTGGTTTTGGTTGCATAGATTAGAGTAGAATTTTCAATTGTTTTGTTTTTCCCCATCAATGCCCATAACCCACCCTATCAATCTGTCATTCCTGCAAACAAACCCTAGAAAGCACCAGTGTATTACACAAACACACGTTTATTTATGTGTGATACACTTTCACTATGTCCACTAATGCGCAATTAGTCCATCATTATTATGTTTTCTTTCATTTTCTAAATGCTCATGAATACTCTCTCGCACTTCCCAAACCTTGGTAAATAATTATAACAAGTGGTTCTGTATTTTGTATTTATTTTTAAATCATTCATGGTAGCTATATTAGGTTATTTTCCAAATCTGAGCTTTACATTGCATGTATTAGTTACTTGAAAACTGCAATCTAGGTGTTAATTATGTTCTCTCATTTTCTAAATGCTCATAGATACTCTCTAGCACCTCCCAAACCTTGGTAAATAATTATATCAAGTGACTCTGTATTTTGTATTTATTGTTATTGCTACTGCTCCAATATTTTTTTATTGCTGCAATTTCAATATCTTTATTGAATCATTCATCGTGGATATATTACGTTATTTTCCAAGTCTGAATCTGAATCTGAATTACATTGCATGTATTAGTTACTTGAAAATGGCAATCTAGCAATTGAATGAAAAATGATGGAATCAAAGCACGGCATCAACCTTGACAAATTCACAAGTTCTGCTCGATAGTGTGACCTTGATGCGATTGCTCTTGCTCTTGTCGCCACTCCAGTTATCCAACTTGTCCATGGGCAAATAAATTCGATTTCAAACAGAAAATGCGTTAGTAAATCTTTAGCAAATCATACGTCAGCGATAGAGAAAAGGGGGGAGGAGAAGGGGGAGAGAGAGAGGGGGTGGGCGATAGAGAGGGAGAGTGCTGGGGAGAAGGGAAGAGAGTGGAGAGGAGGGAGGTGGAAAGGGGAAGACGGATAACGGAGAGGGAGAGAGACGCGGGAGAGGGTAGAGGCAGAGAGAAAGAGAGCGGCGGGAGGGGGAGAGGGGGAGAGGAAGAGAAGGGGGGGAGAGAGAGCGAGAGAGTGAGAAGGGGAGGGAAAGAGAGTGGGGGAGGAGAAGAGAGAGAGGGGAAGAGAAGCGGGCGAGATAGAGCGGGAGAGGAAGAGAA
>APFE031007814.1:0-10712 GCA_000404065.3 Pinus taeda | reverse complement strand
GGTGTCAACCTTATAGGTTGTGGAAGACTAGCAGCAACAAAACTTCCGTCTTTATAGTTGTGAGTGGTATGCTTCCTGGTTGCCATAATTTTTGCTTTCCATTTTTCTTGCTAACCTGAATGCCTTCTCTAATGAATCAGGTTCCCAAAGGCGAACATCATGTTGGATATTATCCTTTAAAGTCCCTATGAACACATCAATCCTACGCTCCTCTGGAATATTTTTTACCCTTATGTTCAATTTTTGGAACTCCTCAATGTGCTCCATTATTGAACCCTTTTGTTTGAGACTTATCAATTGACTAAAAAAGGTGTTTCTTTTTGTATCCTCATAATGTGTTGTCAATTCTTCCGTAAAAATCGTCGAAGTGATAATTTGTTTACGAGAGAAAAGCCATTAATACCATAAAAACTGATTTTGTTCCAAATAGAAAGTTGCAATACGTACCTTTTGTGTTTTTTTCACATTATTGAGATCGAAAAACTGCTCCATCTGTAATATCCATGTTGCGGGATCCTTGCCATCAAACTTACTCATATTGATTTTTGGAATATGGTGGGTCTTCGATCCTACATTAGAGTCTATAAAATCATGATTAACATTTCTTTTGTTCGCATCATGAGTTTCCCTTACAACCTTTTCACCATTAGTAAGTATTTCTTGTAGAAAATTCGTTAAATCTATCTTCAAATCTACCATGTCTGTCTTCAACTCTGTCTTCAAATCTGCATGTCTCTTCAAATTTGTCTTCAAATCTATCTTCAAATAGTCCATCTTAGCTTCCATGCCCTTTATCTTAGATTCCATGCCATTTACCTTAGCTTCTGTTAGCTTTTGTGAGTGTGACATTTGTTGCACTTGTTCCTGTAGTTTTGATATGTCATGTAGCATTTCTTCCTCTTCTCCATGAGTCACGCTAGAGATTTCAGGTTCCTTACTAGGTGTTTTCATTTTCTTTCCTTGGGTCATCAGTTACTAATAATAATTCTCTACTATGCCCTTTGAATTCCTTCAAAATAAATTTTCAAACCATTCTTAAGAAAAAATTTAAAAGAAGGTACACACCTTTCTTCACTTTGTAGGAGCTTGATATTGCCTCTGATGTATCTCTGTACTTTCGGATCATCTAGTTCTAGAATTGAAACCTGTAGTAGTCGCCCATGTCCTCTTTCCAATGCCACTAGTCTGATCCAAATTGCATTCTCCACGGAAGAGTTATATAAAATCTCCCACAGTGGCCTGATTATATACTAGTTTAGTAGAGCGAACTTGTATGATGTCCCACAAGTCATTGTTTCGACCTTTGGCTCTAAAAAATATATACAAGAAACTATATTCCATCCTCTTTCTATACTTTCTTACAAAATTTCAATCTGATGCTCAGAGAGAAATTTATGACGATTTTCCCCAGGTCACCTGTTTGAAATGTAATTCAGGAGTCTGCAAAAAGACCAAATTCCTTAGATCATATCTCCACAAATATAGTGCAAAAAGCTCTGAAATTCTGACCCGAGCTTTAGCGTGATTTTTTCTCAAATTTGTTTTTTTGTCAGCTTCTAAAACATCATAGAACAAAAGTTATATCAAAAATTCCACAATGACCTGTTTGGAGCAGTGAAACCCTAGAATCCAAAGCTTTGATACCAAATGTTATGAAACCAGCTCAAGAAAATATAGAAAAGATAAATCAACCTTAGAATTTAGCCTCTTCGAGGGGACAACCTCCTTTACATTACATAAATGAACAATTCTTGGATGATACAAATGAAAAGACTTGCTTTCTATATATAGGAGTCTAAGGGGTCACAATATAATCAGAGCCGACATAACAATAATAATGTAGGGGCACAATAATAACAATAGTGGGCTTCTATGGGGTACAATAGTAACAATATGGGTGCTACATGGGTACATCAATATAATAAGGGGGTTGTACTAATAACAGTAAGGGTTTACACTAGTTGTATAGGGGCCTAACAGAATCAATATTGTAGGAATTTCAACAATTAAAAAAGAAAACTTTCTTTTACTTGTATTAGATCACTAGGACACCATAGAGTATTTTCATCAAATAAATAGTCATGATAGGAAATAGCCTCAACAATTCACAATGGAACATAAAGAACAAACAATTTCTTTAAGAATTCTCTCTTATTACTTCACAAGTAAAGTTGCAAAATGTTGTTACAATTATTTTCCTACAACCAAAAGGAAGCTACAACTCCCTGATTTATAAACTACAACCGAGTGGAACTAAAACCTAAAAATATTTACAAACACCCACTAAAAGGAGCACCAACCCCTAATATTGCAAGATACAATTTTCTTGACACTTACTGGTTCATATTTCATC
The DNA here is from genome assembly GCA_000404065.3 of Pinus taeda. Lineage (NCBI taxonomy): Eukaryota > Viridiplantae > Streptophyta > Pinopsida > Pinales > Pinaceae > Pinus > Pinus taeda. The sequence goes on along the minus strand of APFE031007814.1, from coordinate 8,359 downwards.
TATTTCCATACTATAAACAATTAATTCCACTTCTTCCATGAAAATAAAAAAATTTCCTCAGTCACGAATAGCTTGAACAATTCATTGAATAGTAAGACACCAACACCATCACCCCAACTAGCAATGCATTATATGCATCTCTAAAACACAATTCGAATAGAAAGATTGGTCTTTATTTCACCCTTGATGCATACAACCATTTTTTGGTCAATTTAATGTTCTTAAATTGCAAGCATAAATTCTTGACCGATGTTGGTAAACTTATGAAGTGCAGGTGCATCATATATTCTAGAAGCCTTTCCTTTAGCTTGTAAGATGATGACTATGTTTGTTTTGGGATTTTCATTTTTATCTAGATTCCTATTAGATTAGAGTTAGATTTCTACAAATTCATAAGCAAAAGTTAAGCTACTGTTAGATTAATCTACCAGGTCATGTCTATGTTGAGTATCATCCTAAAATACCTTATGTTAACCATCGTAAAATTATGAACCTATCCAAACACCTTGCTACTATAAAACAGAGTATTGAAATTCAAATTATTCTAAGAGCAAGAAAATGATCCTTCAAAAGTTGCGTACAAAATATATACAAAACTTGATTCTAAAGAGCATGAAAATAACCTTCTAATTGCTGACTACAGAGTAGATACAAGTTCTAATTCTAAAAGCATAAAAATATTGACTGTAATTAAGCGAAAAACATTGAAGAACTAAACCATTAAATGATTGTGAAGAAATGTAAGTGAAAACGAAATAACAAAATGATAAATGAAATAACTAAGTTATAAGAAAATGATGAAAACAACGAAGTAGGAAACTAAACTAGAATGTAGTGATAATGCAATAACATAAAGCGACTAAATGAAAATAACAACAAGTGATGAAATGAAATAAAATAAAACCTTTATTATCTGTAGGGGCCCTCCACATCCAGTAGCTGTAAATTACGCTCACGTACGCATCGAATCACATAAAGGTAACTTTAATTCAACATGAGAACAAAGGTTTATTTCACAATTCTTCAAAAAATAACTATTACTTTCCTTCTTATTCTTTACAAAGGATACATATGTATATATAAAATTCGTGCTCAACAATTTGAGACTTTTACGCATACAAGTCTGTTAATCAATCCTTATTCAGATTTGAAACGAGAAAAAAAGCATTATCTTATCGATTTTCTATTTGGAAAGCAAATCACAGAAACCTAATGCATTTAGACTTATGCTAATACGTGTTTGACCAGTTCCTTTGACCGCACCACTATGTGATTCCTTCAATGAATGGGCTCGAGAAAATAAGAGGAGATCCATGAGGGACTGATCCTCAACTACCCATGTGCTTCTTTGCTTCATTGTCATACTGGAACCTTGCAAAACATGGAGATAGCTGCGGATTTGTAAAAAAGCTGCAAAATCATGTTAATTCTGTAGCTAATGCAATATTTAACATAACAATAAGGAACATTAACGAATATGAAAAATAAGACATATAATATTTTTTACCTTATCAGAATCTATGATTTACTTCTTTTATTGAGTTGATAGCAATGATGAAAAAGAGGAAAATGCAAGAAAAAGGGTGTCAAAAGAAAACAACTATGGAACTCTACATTCCCCCACTGAATATTTTGTATGTTCTCATACAAAAGACAAAATTGATATATTTATTGAACTACTACATTTTCTTGGACACTTTTGCTAGTACATATAAATTCATCCTTTTCACTTTCTTTCCAGTCATTTCCATCCTTGGTTTCCTCATGAGGATCTTGTATTTCAAGTTTATAAGCTGTCTCTATGAAGCCCTGTTTTTTCTTCTTCAGTTTCTTATTCTTATTAAACCACATACTTAGAAGTAAAAAGAGGTTGTCACTCTTAGATATTTGGATTTCATTCTGTGCTTTCAAGGCTTGAGTTTCATTTTTAATGTATCTGTTTAATGTCTCCAATTCGAATATTTCCTATTTTAATATATTAATTACTGGAGGTTCTTGTGTTTCATTAAACTTTAATTCTTCCTCTTGAATTGGAATTGATGTTCTTGATGTGTCATTTCTCTCCACCGATTCAATATAATCATAGATCTCTTGCTCCACTAGATCAATTTTTGGTGCTTTTCATCTTGGACTCTGAGGAGACGAGGTGACAGTTGGTGATGAAACCCTCGATGATGAAACCCTTGGAGATATTCTCGGAGAAATTCCTAAATCTTCTTATGCCTCTGAGTTTTCTTTTGTTTCTACATTGATATAGTCTATGCTCTTTGAGGGTAATTCCTTTGCTGAGTTGAGTACAATATTCCCTCTTAGACCTATGACAAGGGTATTTTGAGTTTTCTTCCTTTCCATTTTAGGCTTCTCTGTTTGCGGTGAAATATTTGTCCCTTTACTGGCTTTCTTTCTTCTAACATTCAATTTGTTTATTTTCTCTAAAACTTCTATAAGAGGGATGTCACCATCTAACAATTTATGTGGCTGCTATGGTTATTGTTGGTTATTGTTCATGTGTCCTATCCATTTTTCTTTTCCTTCCCATATTAGTTCTGTTGCTATTTGGCTTCCCATGAGTTTCTTCTTGAAGGTGATTTCTTACTAAAAAGCTTTCCAAATTATCACCTATGTTTTGGAGATGAAATTAAACAAGTATTTTGACTAGACCATGGTGATACATTGTATTATCTATGAGCTAAATTATCCTATGATCATTTTCTCACATATTTGTAATATTATTCAACAAGAAATATCGAAGATTCATCTCATTTTCATCAAGAAAATTCATTAGCAGCCGAATAATATAGAAAAAAATACATCCAAACCTTCCTTTGCAGGTAATTTTTTTTGGATTATTAGAAGCAAATTCGTCCACTTACTTTTTTATGTCACGCTTCGAATTCCTTTCTTGAAAATGGTGGTGTCCATGCTTGGATTCTTCAAGAAAACCTTCAAGTCGTTTGTTTCAGTACCTCTATTCTTGAACCATTTTTCTCCAATCCGCGAAATTCCAGTGACTTCAGATATAAATAACTCTGTTACTGTGAATTTGATGTCTCCCATCTCCACTTCGACTCCATCAAATGCCCTGGCGAAGGATTTGGTCATTTCTTTATGCAAGCCATCAAATTTCTCTACAAATTCTAGCCACTATTATTTCTACAAAAAATATTTTGTCTGTGGATACTCCTCAAAACATTTCTTCCCTGTTGGATCTATTCTGGTATCCTTCCCATTGCTGAGAAGCTTCATTTCAAAAACTATTTTGTTTGACAAGCTAGCATGGCTTGTTAGGGTTTTCAGAGTGGAAAGGCTGAGAGTGTGCATGATGGAATAATGAGAGAATAGGTAGTGAGGGTATAACAGAATGAGGCATAATCTAAATATTAAGATCATTCATGTTTCTGATTTGAGTGATTGGTTCAATGGATTAGAATATGAGTTATGATGACTTGGAGTGAATGGCAGATTATACATGATTTGACATGATATGATCAACTCTTTGCAATAATGATTTTGAGTTTTGGTAGTACTATGTCTTATAATTCATATATGTAATATTTTGATCCCTCTTATTAAATTAAAGAAGTGCATACCTTTGAATTATTTTCCTGCTAACATTTGGTTTCATTTTATGTTGTCTTCAGGTACTTTATAGTGGAGGGAGTCAATCATTCCTTCAATTGTATCATCAGAAGCTTCTGTCAAATTGGCTACAGAAAGTTATTAGAGCTGCAAAAAATGAATAATTCTGTAGCTATTTGTATTTTTTGAAAATAAAGAGATAAAAAAAATGGGATACAAAGAAAATTTAAGATGCCAAGAAATCTTGGTTTTTACCTTGAATTTTCTGCATAAACATGCCAACAATTGTTGGTTTTCATGTTTACACACACACACACATATATATATGAAAAAAAATTAAGGTGGAGAAGAAGAAGAATTATTCTTGACCAACTTCAAATAAGAATTGTCTTGGAAAATATTTACAAATTCCTCCTTTTTCATTGGCTTATGATAGATCCTAGGTCGATGTCCATTCACTAAGAGAGGAAATTTTTCTTCATAAATAATCCTAATTCTAACTCCTCCATTATTTTTCAATATCGTAAGGCCCAAGCCAGTGACTTTGAAACTTTCCTTGGAATTTTTTAAACTTTGAATCAAAGAGTAATGCCCAGTCTCCTCACTGAAATATTCTTTTTTTAATGTATTTATCATGCCATCTGGATCTCTCTTGCTGGACTAAACTAGTCTTTTGGATAGCATCTTTCCTTGTTTCATAAAGCTCTTTGAGTTGTGTCATTTTTTTCTTTTGTGCTTCTGATAAGTCAAGTCCCAACTTGACTATTGTCTTATAGGTCTGAATTTGGAACTCAATTGGAAAGAGGACTTGTTTCCCATAAAGCTTCTGGAATATTTTCCTCCTATTTCCTTATGTGCAAGTGAATTGTCTTAGTGAGGATTTCTTCAATCACTTTTTTGGAAGACTATACTTGTCCATTTGCTTGTGGATGGTATGGAGTAGATTTTCGATGCTTGATTTTATATTCTTCCACTATCTCTTGCACTACTCTGGATGTAAATTACTTTCCTTGATCTATTACAATTTCTCTTGGGACACCAAAATGAGTAAAAATATCCTAGAAAAGAAATGAAACTACAACATTTTGAGTAGAAAAAGAAAGTTCTCTAGCTTCTACCCATTTAGTAACATAATCACTAGATATAAGAATATATTTTTTTTGTTTTGAAGATGGATTAATTGGTCCAACAAAATCCAAATCCCATTTTTCTAAGGGTTCAATGAGTATTTGAGGTTGTAGTGGCATTTCATCTGAAGGAAAAGGTTTCCCCATTATTTGAAATCTATCACGCCTCTTAGCATATTTCTTGGCATCCTTAAAAATGGAAGGCCAATAATATCCTAAGAGGACTTTATAAGAAGTCATTTTTTCAACACAATGACCCCTGCATGGTTAATCATGGCATGCTTTAAGTATCTCAGTCATTTCATCTTCTCTTAAACACCTTTGCATGATGAGATATGGTCCTGGCTTCTATAATTATTCATTTATCCATGAATAAGATTCACTTATTTGGAGTATTCTTCTCTTTTCTCTAGGAAACAAATAGGAGGGTAACTTCGTTGTAGCTAAATAATTGGTGATATCTACAAACCAAGGTGATTTAGTAGATACTGAAAAAGTATATTCATCAGGAAATTTGTCATCTACATGTGTATCATTGTTATCATTTTGAATTCTAGATAAAAAGCCAGCAATTGTGTTTTCTTTTCCAGGTCGGTCCAGAATGGTGACATTGAATCCTTGTAGCAATAATAACCATCTTGTTACTCTACCATTAGTAACTGGTTTATTCATTAAATATCTAATGAAATAATGATCTTTATGAATGAAAGTTTCGTAGCCAGTGATGTAATGTCTGAATTTATTAATGGTATGAATGACACCAAAAGACTCATTTTCTATTACAATATAGTTTAGGTCTACAAGAGTTAAATTTTTACTTGTATAATAAATGGCATAAGGAGTGAGGTCTTTTTGTCCTAACAAAGCTCCTAGAACTGGGTATAAAGCTTCAGTTGATATATGAAAAGGTAATTTCCAATTTGGTCCTTTTAAGATGGGTGCTTCAGAGATCTCCTTTTTCAAAGTTTCAAAATCCTTTTGACAATCAGAGTTCCAACTGAATTCACATTCTTTGGTGAGTAATTGGAAGAGTGGAGATGCAATATTTGTGAATTTTTCTATGAATCTTCTATAATATCCAGTAAAACCAAGAAAACAACCAACACATCATTGACAACTTGGGATTCATAATTTGGAAATAATTTCTACCTTAGATGAGTCTACCTTAATTCCATTTCTTGAAATATGGTGACCTAAAACAGTTCCTTCATTAAACATCATAAAACGTTTTTCATGAATTAATGAAATATTTTCTTCTTTGCATCTTATGAGAATCTTTTCTAAATTTTCAGCTGCTTCTTCAATAGAATTTCCATAAACTATAAAATCATCCATATACAATTCCACACAATCATGAATAAGATCAGAGAAAATTCCTAGTACTACTCTTTGGAATGTTTCTTTGGGATTGCATAATCCAAAAGGAAGTACTTGGTAAGCATAAGTTCCCCATGGACAAGTGAATGTGGTTTTCTCCTGATCTTGAGGTACTACCTGAATTTGATCATACCCACTAAAACCATCTAAGAATGAGAAATATATTTCTCCTACTAATGTATCTAAAACTTGATCTATGAAAGGAAGTGGAAAGTGATATTTCAAAGTTGCTCTATTCAATTCCCTGTAATCAATGCATACTCTCCATTTTCTATTTTTCTTTAGGAACGATTACTAGGGTTGAAACCCATTTACTGTCTGATATTGGATAAATGAAATTTACATTTAACAGTTTCTACAATAACTCTTTAACAACTTCCTTTTTGATTGCATTCATTCTTCTTTGAGGTCGTCGAACTGGTCTAACATTTTCTTCAATATAAATATGATGCATGCAAGTTTTAGGATAAATTACTTTCATATCATTGTATTCCCATGCATATGCAGAAGAGTGTTTTTGCAATATATCTACTAGTTTCTTTTTTTGTAATTCTTCCAGGTTTTTATTGATGGTCAATATTTTTCCTGGAAAATTTTCTATTGAAGAGTTTCCAAAATTTTCCATAGAATGTAAAGACATTTGTCTAGATGATATATATTCAATATTACATTGTTCTTGAAAATTTTGACTATTGTCGAAATATAAAGAGGGTTCATTATTTTATATTGAATTTAAAATTTGATCCTCTTCATTTATTTGTGCAATAGTGAGAAATGGTTGTATATCATTATCATTCTATCATTGTTTTTGCAGGTGGGTACAATGTAAATTTCTATTTTGAGCTTCCATTTGAGGTAAACATGTCTCTTGATCTACAACTGATAAAAGCATTGACTGTAGCTAAGCGTGGCCTTCCTAAAATTAATGGATGTCCTCCTAAATTATTCTTGGGTGTTAGAATCATGAAGTCAACAAGATATTTACAAGAATCTAAGGATACATATATATCCTCTAACACACTATCGGGTTTAATTAAAGAACTGTCTGCCAATTGTAACAATGTTGGTTTATATTGAATATTAGAAAGCTTCAATTTATCCATAGTTTATTTGCTCATTATGTTTATGACCACTCCTAGATCAATAAGTGTGCTTGGTATTTAAGTTCCATTGTTGTGTGTTTTCACAATAGGGCTTCCTAGATCTAAATATTTTTGAATTGTTGTCTTCCCCATCATTATATTTGTAATTCTCCTGACTAGTTGAATCTTTTTCTTTTTTTTTTTCTTCCCAATCCTTGAGTACTCAATTCCTTAATTTTTACTGTAAAACATTAGTATTTCTTTTATTTCTTGTAATAAAGGAATTTTTATACAGAGATTTTCCAATTCATCTAACATATCATAATCAAGAAATATGATTTGTTTTCCTTTCCTTTATCGATTTTCGACCTTTCAGGAAAAGGTGGCCTTGAGATAAATACTGAAGGTTGTCCTATAAATGGAGTATTACTAGAATGTGTAAGCTTTTTTTCTGTTTTAATATTTTCCTTCTCAGCAAGGGAAATATCTTCTTTAGAGTTATTATTATCTTTTTGAGAATCGTTTCCAATTTCTTGAATAACAACGGATGGTTTCTTCCTTTCTAATACTCTATTAGACCTTAATTCAACATTATTCTGAACTAATGGACTTATCATGTAGGATTGAGGATTCTGTCCTTTTAAGTTGTAAACAAGTTGTGAAGTTTTATTGTTTGGATTTGGGAGTGGTTGAACGGGTAATTGATTTGGTCTTTGTGAAAATGGCAAAGAAATTTGTGGATTTGCATTTTGAGCTTGAGCTTGTGGTAACTGGTTGGTTTGAGGGAAGTATTTTGGTGGAAAATTTTGACAAGGTGGTGAAGATTGTTGATATCGAGGATATCTTCCATAAGGATTTTTCCATCCTTGATTCAAAGATTACAGGTTAGCCCAAGGATGCCATGACATAGGTTGATTCCAATTATTTTTTAATATTGTGCATATTTAAGTATGGGGGTTTACGCAGTGCATTATATTAGATATCATTTTGGGATTCAACTGCGTAAAGTAAGTCATTCACGTATGACCATTTCCATGAGAGGTAGTCGTAACTGACTAATTTCTCATGATTTTTGTGTTGAAAATAATACTGAGAGGGGGGGTGAATTAGTATTATCAGGATAATTATTCTTTTTCAAAAACAACTGATATACGCTACTTCAATTTAATAAACCTGCGTATGTACGCCGTTATG
>APFE031007800.1:0-70289 GCA_000404065.3 Pinus taeda | reverse complement strand
ATTGTTGGCCAGAAGTATCCTGCTCACAAAATTTTTTGCGCTGTGGCATAACTAGATTGATGTCCCCCACATGCGCCTGAATGACAATCATTCATGAATTTTTGGGCCTCCTCATGGGTGAGGCACCTCCGCAGAATTTTATCGATACCATGACAGTAAAGAGTATCATCGACGATCACGTAGTTTTTTGCTTGGTATTGAATATGTTGTTGTTCGGAGCATGAGATATTAGACCTATATGTTTGTGTTTGGATATAGATGATTATATGTCCGTACCAAAGATCACTTGAAGATATCAGAAACAAATTTTCATCCACGATTGCTTCTTCTGATGTGGCATTGTTGGATGATGATGGGAGATCACATAGTAACTCTGGAATACTAGGGCTTTCTCTGATTTGGATTTTTTGAATTCCAGATCAAACTCTTGTGGAATTGCTATCCATTTTGAATATTTTCCCCCTAGCAACTGTCGCGATAATATATAAGTCATGGGGTTGCAATCTGATAAAATGATAGTTTTTCTGAAGAGGACATAGTGTCGAAATCTCTGTATTGCTTGAATAGCTGTGAGGGTGATCTTTTCAACATAGGAGTATTTCATTTCTATATCATTTAAGTTTCAGCTTAAATAATCTATAGGATTTTGAATTCCATTGTCTTCTTGAACTAAAACCATTGCTATGGTTGTATCTGCTATAGCCAGATACAGGTTAAAGTCTTTTTGATAATTAGGAGCATACATTAATGATGCTTGTATTAGAGATTGCTTTAAAGCATCAAAAGAAGCTTGCGCGACCTCATCCCAAATGAAGGGTACTTCTTGTTTCAATAGATGAGTATAACCTTTAGCTAGTTCAGCGTAATTTGGAATGAACCTCCTAAGGAAGTTTGCTTTCCCTTGGAGTTTCTAAATCTGAAGCAAGTTTGGAGGTGGAGGAAAATCGATGATTGCCTGAACCTTGCAAGGGTCGAGACGAATCCCATCCTTTGAGACTATGAAGCCAAGTAAACGACCAGAACTAACACAAAACACACATTTGTGCGGATTAATTCGTATCTTGTGGTGTCGGCAACGTAGAAATATCGCTCTCAAATGGCATGGATGATCGGTCCGCTTTCGCAAATGAGCTGGGAGATCATCGAGATATGGTTGAACGATGTTTTTGATGTCATGGAAAGCATAGTTCATTGCTTTGTGAAAAATTGCCCCTGTGTTCTTCAAACCAAAGGGTGGCTTGCGGTATGTGAATGTGCCCCACGGAAAAATGAATGCAGTCTTCGACTGGTCCTATGGGCAGATATTTATTTAATTATACCTAGAAAATCCATCCATAAATGAAAAAATTTCGCAACCGGTGCATTCATTAATTATCTGGTCGATAAAGGGTGTAGGGTAGTTGTCTTTTGGACAAGCTTGATTTACATCCCTGCAATAGATGCACACTCTAATAATTCCTTGTTTTTTCATCATAGGAACAATATTCAATACCCAATCGGTTAGAGGAACGGGGTGAATGAAACCAGCATGGAGGAGTTTTTCAACTTCCACCTTGATGGCAATGGCTTTCTTGGGGTGCACCTGCCTTAGCCGCTGTCGTACCAGTTTGACATCTCGATACATCTTAATTTCATGTTCAACTATGCTCGAGTCAATAATTGACATTTCATCATATGACCAAGCAAATAAATCTCTAAACTTGCGAAAGAGAGTGCTATATATTTCCAGTTCTGAAGAAGAACAAGATTTGCCAACATGAATATTCTCTACAACATCTGTTTTGGTGGAGATATTTATGGCATTAGTCTCTTCGATATTGGATAGGTTTCTCTCGAAATCCACCGTATTTACAGTATTTGTCAGAAAGTCAAATATTGAAGGATGGTGTAGGTTGCCAGAATTATCTTCTTTCCAGCTCAGAAAATGGGAATGATGGTGGTAATCTTCCCATGGTGCCCCATCAATCATTATCGATTGAACGATTCCTTCGTCTGTAGAGTGTACTTGTGACCAAGGATCTGAAGGGGTGCCATATTCCTTAGACCTATCTATCCAAATGCTTGATGAGCGTTGATGCGGGTTTGCCTCCCATGCTGAAAACATTGATTGCTATAATATTTATAGTGTGGTTAGAGGCAAAACTTGCGGATGATCTATTTTAACATCGTTTTCTGACATCTTTTACATGGAAGATATCATATTGCAGGCTCCTACATTAGCCATTTCCACCAAATTTGTACGAGGCGGTAGGGTAAAAGTTCCCATTAATGTAGGGTCTTTTAGTAGGCCTACTCGGATATTGTGAAGCATGCTAGGACTTCCATGGATCATTGGAATGCTTCCTGTAACTTGTGAACTGTTGGGGAGAAAAGTTTGTTGGTCGATGATTGTAATTCCTCCTTGGGAAGGAAATGCAATTTTCCTAAAGTAGGTCGACACAACGGCTAACATGGCATATATCCAGGGTCTTCCCAGTAGGATGTTGTAATTGAGGTTTCCATCGATGACTTCAACATCGATTTCTATTGTTTTTCCCCCCAGTTCAACTTGCAAGTTACTTAGAATCCCATACGGGGTGTATGTTCGTCCATCAAATGCTTTCAATGTCATTGATGATCACGACAAGGATGGAGAACCTAGAGTTTTCCAGCAACTCATCGACCTGAGACATGTGGATGCCCCCTCATCAATAATTGTTCTATGAACAGTTTTGTTGAGGGCTTTCACATGGATGAGGAAAGCTAGTTTTAGCTGGTAACTAAGGGTCGTACCCTTTGTGATTAAAAGATACAAGATTGGAATTCATTGGATTAATCCCACCTATTGCTGATAATAAAGCCCGCTTTTGGGAGGGGCAATTTTGTAGTACCTCAAGAGTCGACATCACTGATGGTGATTGGGCTAAATCCTCCACTATATTATAGTGTTGTGCTGCTCGGGCATAAGGATTAAACGTCGATTTGTTTACTACTCCCTTTGGTGGTTTTATTGTTAATTCAGGAATGATTGGTGGCACAACTTTGATCGAAGTTGTTTTTGAACTACTAGGTTGATCATTATCCTTGTTGTTCAACATCTGTGGATTCTCGTAATCTTTACTCCTTGTCGATATGAGAGCATCATTCAGTTTCTTCGAAACTGACAACATCAACACTTAAAACGGGGAAGCATTTTCGCTAGCAACCAGATTTGTTCCTGGGTTTGGAAACAGATCAGTCAATACAGCTGAGGCTTCTGAACTTTTGAAGAATTTTCTAAGTTCATCTTTATATGGACACTCATTGGTCTAGTGGTCCTCATCACATATATGACATGGAGTTTTTGGTTTCTTATTCCGAGAAGGGTTTGCAGAATATTTTTTAGGAGGTGAGTCCTCCTGGTTTTTCTTCTTCCCTTGTTTTTTCTTCTTGCCTCCTAGTTGCTTGGGTTCTTTACCTTTGTCTGTCGACACGAAATTTACTTTCTAGGCTACAATTTCATCATTTGCATTTTGACTCGAAACCATGCGGGCATCTTTCAATGTAGCCTTTGCGGTTTTAGTGCTTGTCATACCTATCACACCATCACCGGCATGAGAATCTTTGTTTTATTTAGGAGGTGGAGGAACGAAAAATTCTAGTCTAGGAGCATCAGGGATTTTATCATAGAGCATGCCAGACTGAGTATAAATCATGTCTAGATATTGTGCATGAGCAATAAGTTTCTCTTCAGTGATGACTCCTCCCTTTGGCACATCTTCTGTAATAGCAGGTAACAGAGACATAATAAACCATTCAGCCAATAGCTGATTAGGAACATATGTTTTTACCATTCTACGACGACGTTGCCACTCATGAATATGATCAAATAGGTTGTCCTTTCATACCTTATAGGTAACTGAAAATGGGTTAAAAAGGTTGTGGCTAGGGTCCTGAAGTTATCAAACGAAGCTATAGGCAGTTCGATATACCACTTTGCTGTCAGACCAGTTAACATGCACTGAAAGAGGTAAAGCTGAATCGAATAATCATTGAGAGTGTTTGATGAACACCATAGATGAAAGGTCATCACATGATTCGATGGGTCTTCGCTTAGATTCCTATTAAATTTAGAAATATATGACGGAATTTTATGCGGAATTGCCGGCCACCAAGGGGCGTAGGCAATTGGATCATTCGTTAGTTGACTCAAATCTGGTAACTCTAAAGTTGCCACGAAAGGAAACTGTTGATTTAGGCTTGGTTGAGCATACCCAAGATAAGACGGAATTGTTTGAGCAGTCGGTCTTTGCATACCAGCATAATGCATTTGATGTTGGTAACTTTGGTAAGGTTGATGGCCATAACCATTATGATATGGTTGACACGGTCGTCCATTACTTGCAAAGACTTGTTGCTTATATCCTTGGTAAGCCTGCTGGAATTGCAGTTGTTGGTATTGCACCAACCATGGTTGTGAAGTCATGGGCTGTTGTCCAGTACTGACCGTTTGACCAAGATGGGGGTTGGTGTTCCCCGTTTGAACCTGTGCCAGTCCACTAGTTGGTGATTGTGGTTGTGTCATGGGTACAAGAGTTTGTTGCATTACAACTTGCGAAACTTGAGGTTGGCATACAAATGGTGACGCTTGTACTTGCAATACTGCCACAATAGCTGGTGAAGTGGGGATATTTGTCATAGGTAAACTTTGTTGTATTGAGCATACAACTCTTGGTTGTTGAGACAGGATTGGCACCCAACCGCTAGTTGTGATTCCAGCATAACCCAAATTTTGTTGTGAACTCACGCATGGTTGTCCTTATGAGGAAGGAAATGAAAGGGTATATGGCCCTCCATACGACGGTAATCCAGTAATCAAAGGAATGATTTGCCTTCGGGGACCAGTTTGCCCATATTGACCTTGTGACGGATCAATTTGTTGTATCTCAATGTAAGAGATTCCAGATATAATTCTAGACAAACAAACGGGAACAATCCATACTGTCAAGATAGCCCTTGGATGGACTCCATCCAGTGATTGAAAGCTGGTTGGGACAGATGGCACACTGGCGAACATTGTCGGAATAGCAGAAGGAGCTTCTGCTGTTGCTGTGTCGGGTAACACAGTCCTTGATTTTGACAGTTGTTCAGACATATTAAGCCTATCCAAAATATTCCTTAGTGATTCTTCAGGAACTTCCGATGGTGGGTGAATATCTTCTGATGAAGAAGGATACAAGGCGATCCCAACTCCAAGTTGCATTGGAGTGCTAGATGGAGGATCTTCCACAATTTCTTCTATGGAAATCAATCCAGGAGGAAGAGGCAGACCACCAGGTCCGTAAAATATTTCTGGTATCGGAGAAGATGTAAGTTCTACAAAAACGGACGGTTGGGTATTAACACCTTCTGAATTTCCTATAGACGGAGCCAGTTCAGGAATATAAGTGTTAACTGTCACACTAGGATTAGTTGTAATGTCCTTTTGCTATTGCGGAATTTCTTCTGTAGAGGAAATGATACCAGAAATGTTCAGAGTAACCAGAGTCTCTGAGGATGTTGGAGTGCTTCCTTCAACCAACCTAGGGGACTTTGATCCGGTTAAACGAGTTCGCTTCATCTGGAATGGTTTTGCTTTCGAAGTCAATGACAGTTGATTCGTAAGTCTCTGCGAATGACAGGGTTTTGATTGACTTTCTTCGACGATTGCAGATTACTTGATCAACTCAAAATAAAAAGGAAATTTTTTTCTTCGAATTAAATGAATTTTAGACGCTTTGACATAATTTGTTTCTTCAATTTTAGAGAGTCGAGAAAAAACAAAATATGACTCTAAAGTCGTCTTCGATTTTTATTGAGCCTGAAGTGACAAGCGCTCAGAGGAACTCTTCCTTTAAGGAGTCTGAAAAGGAGAAAAATGGACTTCTGTAGAGATCTAGGCAGAGAGGATTACCAAACCAATCGTAAAACTGCAGAATACTTTTTATGGTACGACAGTCAATCTTCCTGAATGCTGTGTTCAGTGCATTACGATTGATAGGGCGGCAGACATGACTTCCTAAGGATAAAGGATGCAACCTATTGTAGTCTCCCAATATATACTCGACGGTACGTGGGAGCACAAGTCCGTACTAGCACTTGCTGTCTCAGGGTGGAGGAATCACCCAACCAACACTAAAAACAACAGTTACTAGGTTTTACGATGCCAGAATACATCTCTAGCCTAGACCTCTAGATGTTGTGCAGTAAACTCTAAAGGGTTGTTAGATTCATTAAATTTATTTTAAGTTGATCTTGCTTAAGAATTTTCCTTTCAGGTTCACCGCGTAATGTGTATATAATTCCTAAAATGCAGTCTAAGATGATAAACAAACGTTTAATCTTCTTTCGACAATGAAAATCCTAGCTACTAAGGAAAGAAGGTTAAGAATCTTTCTGCAAAGAGCACAGAGCACACGCTAAATGCACTATCCTAAATCAAACCAAGTAGTTGAAATGCAAATGCACATGCATGTAATTATTGTCAGCCTTCTTAACGTATGAATGATGATAAGAAAGCTATGTGCAAATCTGAATTACTTTTAAAGTGACAATACTCAACAAATTTCTTTTCAAAATGTAGTGAAGGTAAGAGAGACAATTTTCTATTTTGAAATGAAAATTGCTTTTCGACATTTTAAAAACTACTAATTCAAATAATATGCAATAGTAACTGTATAATCGACTATCAAGAACAATGGGATTGTCTCCTAACACTGAAAAAGATAGCTACGACACTTTCAGATCCAGAAACGACAATTTGACTATGCTACTTTTTTGCAAAAGAGAACTGAAAATGATGCACAATACATAAAAACACTTACAGTTCTTTGCACTAAGGAGGTGGAATAATGCAAGAGAAGGGGGTTTTTATAGAGATACACTGACTACAGATAGAAAAACTCCTAAATAGGACTGAAAACAGTGAGAAAAAACCACAGTCTGAAGGTAAAGTTAACCTTCCCTGACCATCGGACCTGTTACACAGTGAAACCAGTATGGAGCACACCTACTGCACTCAGGAAGTGCGATGCATATAGTCTTCCTTGAAGGCAGGGTGCAATGGTACCAGTGCGAGACTTTAAACAAGTTTTTACTCACAGTTTGCAATTCAATTCAGGGATTTAGGCCGAGTAAGTAATGTTCATTATATGTAAAACACAGGGGTGATCTAAAGAGGTTACTAGAGCCACCACTTAGGGAAATTAGACTATATGCAGAATGATTGTTTAATTCATTAAAAAAACCCGGAGATGGACTGAAGTAGCATTGATCTACTTTGCATTTGTATAATAAATGTAGTTCGAAGGCTAGCTAGCTTGGCTTCAGGCTCCTTCTCTAAGTTTATAAAAGAAACAAGGATATCTAGGCTAACAAACAATCTAGTTGCTCCCCAGCGGAGTCTCCATTTTGTTACCGGGAATACTATCCACTCGGATGCTGCTATTCCCACTAAGATGGGTGGCTATCTTATAAACAAACAAGTAAAGTCTACTTTCGTTTTCCTTTATGAAAATAGACAAGAGGAGAACCAAGGAGACCAACCTTAGTCTTGCGCTTGATTTCCTCTCCTTCCTGATAGAGCTTCGTCGCTTCTTCTTCGTCTGCCTAGCTTCAAAGAGCACCTGTGGAATCACAACAACATACTACTATCGAAGAACAAAGATCTATATTCATAAATAACACAGGACTAGATGTGTGTTAACCAAATAAATGCATATATAAACAAGTACACAAGAATATGGAGGAAAACTATAATAACTTTATTAAGATGAAAAGTAGCAAGAGGACTACAACCATATGTTCTGACCTAGCATCATCCTCCAGCTAGAAAGCCCTTCTTCACCTCAAGCAAAGCTTATATCACCCAACACTATGAATGTACACCAGAAAATAAAAAACACTTCTCTATAAGATATAAAATTCCAGCCTCTGGATCTCTGTGATGAGGGATCCATATATAGATGATTATAGGGAGGTGAGTCATCTTCTGGGATCTTGATTATTGTCCTCTCTCTGATAGTTCCTACTTCCACTTGGAGAATGATGATCTCTTACTCATCCCTGGTCGAAAATGGAGTGGCAAGTGTCAGAGGGGAAGCTTCTGGAAGATTCCATGATCTTCCACCTCGCATTTTGTCCCTACCATTTATCCATTCCCGACCATCGCACCCTACAGAGGAGAAATTCAGTATGCATCACACCTTCTACACTGGGAAGGTGATATGCATCGTTTCCTCTTCACTGAGCTTTCAGTATGGTCTAGTTTTGACCATTTATGAGCAGTTTTCAGTGGAGAACTTCTGGGAGATGATGTAATCATCTGACCTTGTTCCTTTAGGCAGTGAAGCAACACTTTTAGGGACTTATGAGCCCTCAATTTATGGACATTTATAATTGGGATTGAAGTACCCAAAAATGTCTATAACAGTACCGGTGGTCAGCATGTGGACTATCATCTTAAAGTAGATGGTTTGGTGAGATTTAGGGATAGGATATATGCGTTGAATGATAGTGAGCTCATGAAGACTATATTGTGAGGTTTTCATCCAAAACCATATTTAGGTCACCCAAGATACTAGAAGACATTGACAATAGTGAAGATCTTTTTATTGTTGGCCAAAAATGAAGAAGGACATGGCAGAGTGTGTCGTGAGATGTTTGTACTTTCAATAGGCGAAGGAAGAGTGTAATCATTTCATCTGGACTACTACAACCAATTCCAATTCCAGAGTGGAAGTGGGAGGTTACTTCCATGGATTTCATCACAGTTTTGTTGAGGACATCTAGACAACATGATTTCATCTTGGTTGTGGTGGATGGGTTGAAAAAGGTATCACACTTCATTCTAGTGAATTCTATGAATTCAACTAGTGACGTGGCACATGTATTCATAAGAGATGTAGTGAGGTTGCTTGGTGTTCCAAGCAAGATTGTGCTAGACAGGGATGTTAAGTTCACTTCCAAGTTTTGGAAGAAGTTGTTTGTAGGTTTGGGGATACAGTTGGCCTTTAGCACAGTTTGTCATTGGCACAAAGATGGATAGACGGAGAGGGCCAACAGGATATTGGAACACATATTGAGGATGTATGTGATGCATGAAAAAAGGAGATGGGAGGAGTACCTTCCATTGGTTGAATTTTCTTATAACAATGAGTATTAGGAGTCATTAAGGATGATTTTGTTTGAGGCACTCTATTTGTGGAGTTGTAAAACTCCCATCAGTTGGAGTGATCTAGTGAAAAGGGTGTTGATAAGACGAGACATGTTGGCAGAGATGGAATATGAAATGCAGGTTATCAAGAAAAATCTAAAGGCAACACAAGACAGGAAGAAAAGTTATGTAGATCGAAATAGGCTGTTTAAGGAGTTTCAAGTTGGAGAACGATTGTACTTGCCCATCAAGCTGAAGAAGAGATCCTTTAGGATTGGATTGTTTTCCAAGATGGAACCTCATTTTTTCAGACCTTTCAAGATTCTTGAGAGGATTGGACCAGTATCTAATTGACTTGCAATGCATTCAACAGTGAAAGTCCATGATATTCTCCATTTGTCATTTCTTAAAAAGCATGTTAAAGATGTTAATCATGTGGTTGACTAGTTTGTATTGAAGGTGGAGATATATGGAGAATTCCATCCAGAACCTTAGTGTATATGGTAGAGAAATATGCTCATGCTACATAATCAAGAAATCAAGTAGGTTATAGTGCATTGGAAGCACTTTAGGCTCGATGAAGCTACATGGGAGATGGAAGATCACATGAGGGATGGGTATCCTTCCTTATTCATTGGTTCGACAAATTTTTAGGGATATGTTTTGTTGTTATGTTAGGTATATGTATATATGTATATGGATTTAAATACCACCATGAGAAGTGTTATAAAGATCAAATGAGCGTTACAAATTTCATGTTGTTATGGCTGTCATGTTGTTGAATTTCCCATGTTGGTTTTCTTCTTAGCAGTGTAATAATTTTAAATACTCAAACAAATTAAGTTATAAATCTCCATGGGCCATATGTTTTCCTTTTCAATAGTTTTTTTGGTTGTAGGTGTCATTGGACACTGAGGATGGTGTTCTCTGAAGGGGGAGGGTTCTGTAACAACCTTGGTCAAAATTCTATGTAACAAAGTTAATAAAGGTAAAATAATAACCACGATCATGGGACACTTATTCCAAGCTAAATGTTGGGCAAAACATTCTATTGGGGTGTTCATTTGGTTTATTATGGCTAAGGAATTTGGAAAAGGAAATTACAAAGGCTCTAGAAGGAAACGAGGCATTAATTGTCATTTTATTTATGAAGAAAATGGAAGTTAAGAGAGAAGGATGGTCAAAGGCCAAAGGTTTCATTTGAGGAGGAAGATGAAGGAAAAATAATTGAAAATTGAAGAAAATAGAGGCCTCATTAATAAAAAGGCTTCTGAGGATCAGTTGGTACCTTTTGTCCTTTCAGTTTTGCAGATTTCTCTCTTTTATGTTTCTCTCACAGTCTTGGACACTTATATTCTTCTTTGAGCACTTCATCTTGGGATGAAGTAAAGGAGAGAAGGCAATGATGAAGAAATTATCAAGTAAGGAAGAGCAGGATCAAGTAGCTACAATGAGATTATTTGAAGGTATTGATTTGCATGTGTGATTTCGTTGCTAGATTTGACATCCATGGTACATGAATGTGTCGATTTGGTTCTCTTTTTGTCATTGGATTTGGTTTTTCTAGGTGTGATAGTGTTCTTTAGGATTTCCTTGCCATTTCGGATAGTCATGATGTGATGGGTTCTATTGTATTTGGTTTAGTTGGATTTTCAAAAGGTTTCGAAAATGAGTGAGGTGATCTCTCGAAGAAAGATCACATGGCCTAGGAAACCCTGAGCAAGACTAGGATTGCAGTAAACCTAGATTTTTTGTGTGTTGATGGGGCTAGGAATCCTCGATTGTTTTATAGTGGCATATATGGTAAAGTTTAGAGGTGTGTTCTCTTGATTAGGCCTAGGAATCCTTGGCCGGTGAATGGTGGGATATATGGTAAAGCATGGAGGGTGGAGTCTTGGTTAGGCCTAGGAAGTTTCGACCATTGTATTGTAAGATATACATTAAAGTGTATTGACTAGGAGACAAAAAAATTCCTCACAGTGTAGGTGGAGAAATTCGATGACATCCATGCTTGTTTAGGGCCTAGTGATGCAGCAGGGATGGCGGTAAAGCTTAAGGAAACCTGGTTTCATTTGATTTTGAGTCCCACATTCATTCTTGGAATATCGCACAAGGGTGATTAGCTGAAAGAAAGATTTGGTTCAGCCAATCTATGGTCAGGTGGTTCGTGGAAGTCCCAAACCTGGTTAGATTTTTCGTTCGTTAATAATAGTTTTTTTGCTTGGTGTTTCCTGTGTAAATGTATTGGATTATATGTGTATTATATCCTTGTTATTTCTATTAGTTATATGTTGGTTATGAGTATGTTTTATGACAAACTTGATGTATGGATCTCATCATATTTTGATTTCCAAATGAATGTACAATGTATATATGACCTAATATATGATATTGCATCTATTGTGATATGGCAACAATGTTTCTTTATGAATATAAGTATGAGACCCATATGCTCAAATCTTATAAGAACTGTGAATAATTTAAACAACTATTCCCTATGAACAGAATATGAATAATAAAATATCACAGTCGTTGCAGAGAGAGTAAGGACTTCTAAAATTAAACATCAGGATCCTGTGATAAAAATTCCTGAATTTTTATAAATTTAACTGACATAACCAATGAGAGTACTTACCTGTAATCCAGCGGTTGATGATGCCTCAAACTACTCCTGCATCAGTTACCAAAAGACTGAAACCACCTAGCCAAATTGAGCAGAACCTTGCTACTCAGTCCAGTAAACTTCTCAGTTGAAGCAGAATATTCCCCCGTGCCCAAAAACCTCAGAACAAGCAAGGCCCAACTATTCTTGATGATAAAAAAGCTCTCTACGTATAATCTTTCCTCCTCCTTCTCCCCCCTGCCTCCAACTATCCCTTCCTTCTTATAAGTTACCATTTACCGACATCCTCCATCACCGTGTCAAAATTATGATACATGTTGGTTTTTATAAAGAAAATCTGATTTTATTTTATTTGGATATCTTAATTTGAAATAAAATTTATTATTTATTTAATGATTTAATTTTAATTTATTTAACTTTTAATTTTTAATTTAATTAATTTTATTTAAATTCATAAATTTTAATTTACTATAAGTGGGTCACTACAAATCTGATGTTATGACCTGTAGATTAAATATTGGTGACATGTTTAACAAAACACTTGTTATGGCTAGTAGAGGTCCACTTAAGTTATTGATCAAGTGTTTGCATTAGTACCCTTGTTTCATTGTTATTTATCATTTCTGAAATTTTTATGAAGTTCTAGGTAGTGGCCTGAGTCATGAACCTAAAAAAGTAACACAAAATCTAGAGTCATTGTCTCAGAACTAGCTGAAAGAATCCATAGTCATTGGCATGCCCTTTTTATTGTTGCATCTAGAAGGCCTAAGTTGCATGCATGGCTTGTCATGGGAGTGAATGAGGATCCAACTCAGTGAAATGTCAAATTTTGTTAGGGATTTATCACCTTGATTGGTTGGTTGGATCCTAAAGGTTTTGCAGCACGCGTGGAAGGTTAGAATGGGTTGGTTTTTCTGGTTTAACTTCATTAACTATACATGTGGATTTGAATCACATCCTAATAGCCTTTCATCAGATGTTTACTCGAGCGAACCAATTAACTTGGGTAAATGTGAGAGGAGGGCGTTACACATGGTTGACCATTACTGATTTTCATATCAAGATAGTGTTTATCATAATGCGACAAAGGAACATGGTTGACTACGGTTGATTCTCATATTAAGATAATCTTTGTGTCAAAAAAATATTATTAAATATTTTTATTTTAATAAAAGTATTATTAAATATTATAAACATGAGGGAATAATAAAACCAAGGGATTTATATTATAAATCCAAGGGAATAATAAACCCCAAGCAGTTAATAGTAAAACCTGAAGGGATTATGAACAGAAGTCAATAATAATAAATCCAAACGACTAATGTTATAAACCCAAGGTGAATAAACCCTTAGATGAATATTATAAACACTAAAATAAACAAAGTTGACCATGTTTGACCATGGTTGATTTTCATATTGAGCTAATCCATGTCACAATGCAACATTCATCCATGATTGAGCATGCTTAACCATGATTGATTTTCATATTAAGGAAATCTTTTCCATAATGCAACTTCTCAACATGCTTGACCATGATTGACCACGAATGAACATGATTGATTTTATAAAACATGGTTAACTATAGTTTACTAACATAGACCATGATTGACCATGGTAGACCATAATTGACCATGATTATCATATTCATAGAATCTTTGTGATAATGTGACGTTAGACCATGGTTGAAACAATGATTGATTTTAATATTGAGACAATCTTTGTCACAATTTAACGTTGGACCATGGTAGACCATGATTGAATTTATAAAACATGGTTGACCATGATTGGTCATGGTTGACTATGATTGATATTGTAAACCCAAGGTAATAATAAACCCTAGGGATTAATACTAAAACTCCAACTGATTATAAACCCAAGTGAATAATATTAAACACTAGGAATATGAACCCTTATATTAATAAACCTAAGGTATTGATATTATAACCCCGATGATAAATATTACAAACCCTAAAATAAACATGATTGTCTGTGGTTGATTTCCATATCGAGACAATCTTTGTCACAATGTGAGGTTGGACCATAATCGACCATGATTGATTTTCATATCGGGACAATGTTTGTCACAATGTGACATAGGACCATTGTTGAACATAGTTGATTTTCATATCGAGACAATCTTTAAGCTAATAAAAATATTATTAAATATTATAAAGCCAAAGGATTGATATTATAAACCCAAGGGAATAATAAATGAAGAGAATAATAAACCCAAGGGAGTATTATCATATCATGCTTGACCATGATTGATTTTCATATTGAGACAAGCTTTACCACAGTGCAACATTGGATCATGGTTTAACATGATCAAAAGAAATTTAATATTAAGAGAAATCTCAATCTTTGATTTTCTAAAAACTATTAAAACTATTTTATAATATTTCATAAACTTAAAATTCCTATGGTCTACCTTTAGTTATTGATAAATATATTCAAATATTTGAAATTGAATTATAAAATAATCAAACAAACAAACGTAAATATTTTATGAATATTCAGTGATGATTAAATTTATTGCATCTACTGTAATTATTAAATTTAAAATCATTTTGACAATTATAAAATAAACAAACATTTATAAATAAATATTTTATGAATATTCAATAAAAATTAACATATTGAGGTAAATATTTATAAATATTAATTAAAGATTAAATATCTTCATTTATTATAATTGTTAATTAAAAATCAATTTCAAAATTAAACTATAAAATAAATCAACATATTCCAGTAAATCTTTTATTAATTTTCAATTAAATATTTTTTTTTCATTTACTATAATTATTAAATTTAAAATTTAAATACGTTATTCTAAAATAATTATAAATTTGAAGTTGCAATTTCAAAATTTAATTAAAGTGTTTTTAAAATATATTTTTTTAATCTAATAAAAGAACCATTCCAAAATATTTATTACTTAAATTAAAGTTATTTATTAATATTGGTTAATTAATTATATAAAATTTATCTATTTTTAAATATAAGATTAAAATATCCTATTTTAAATACTTATTCTAAAATAAGCACAGATCATATAAAATAGTAAATTGTATTATTCAAAATTTAATAAAATTTTTTAATAAAATTTTTTTTTTATATAATAAAAACTAAACAAAACAATGTCACCTATTAATTTTATCAAAAATAAATATTACAAAATGTTGGAAAATAGGAAAGCTAATTAATAAGTGGTCAACGTTATTTGAATCCGATGTGAAAACTAGAGTAGTAAATCGTGGTATGATGATGCATATATTTAAACTAGCATTTGCACCTTATGTTGTGAAGGAAACGCTGTAAGGCATAGATAGGGGAAGAATAGCGACATGTGAATGGACATTGTTGAAAGAAAGGGTCAATGGTAATGAGATACAATTGAAAGTATTAGTTATGTGTATTTTGAATATGGATATTTTGTAAATAATAGTAGTATATGGAAGAATAGCAACATGTGAATGGACATTGTTGAAATCTAGGGTGGGTGATAATGAGTTATACTTGAAATTATTAGTTATGTGTATTCTGAATATGGCTATTTTGTAAATAATAGTAATGCCATCTAGAGGTTATCCATTATCCATGTAGTTGGTTTTGTTTATGCGAACATGTTTTTGTACATCATTTTAAAGTCTTTTTTCTTTTTTGTCTTCCGAGATGTAATTTTTCCATATGCTACCTATTTATGATGTTATTAGAAAATACTAGTAGATTGTAATGGAAGTGGTGAAAAAAACAATACGACACTGTGAACAACATCATGGTTGTCATTCCATATTTGAAAATGCATGAAAAATTGTTGGAGCCATTGAAGCTTGGAGTAAAACACTTATCCTTCAGACCATCTACTATGAAGTAGACCTCAAGTAAGTCTTCTAGTTTTTAAGGCATCATGCTTTTAGTGAGTTTAACCTTCTAAAGGTTGCCTACTGCTAGACATCATAGGTTTCTTAATCAATTATAGGCAAGAAATTTGTTATAATGAGATGAGAGTTGTTCATAAAAATTGTTCAGATCCATATTTTGGTTGTGTTTCATTTCTAAGCCCTGCCAACTTACCAGCTGATGACAGCTGCAGCTCCAACACTCAATAAGTATGAAAATCAGAATTACTCCAAGAAGCAAAATTGAAGTTTGTCTATTCTTCCAAGTTGAGTAAAAAATTACCACTGGTGGTGCCATTCTTAGAAAGTTTTAGGCTATGTTATGTAAATAGCCCTTGGCAAAACATACGTAAATTTTTAGTTGAAAATTTCCATGTCTCGTGAAATTCAACAATAGTCGACATTTTCACTAGCAGACTGAAAGCTAGGTCTTTTGAATATTTTGTTGACATTCTCATACTTCTGAGTGTCTAAGCAATATGGTTTTATTTATGGGATACATTCGGATTTTTTGAAGAAGGTGGGCGATCAATTTCTTCCAGTATGTATAATTCATCATTTTACATTTTCTGTTGATGGGCTTTGAGTACGTCTTAGTAATTTTTTATCTATGATATTTCCATATCTAAGTAGACCTATAGTTCAAATACATTTTTGCCAAAATTTAAATTTAAGTAGGCTACTGCTTCAACCTTATGGCATTGCTGGTGTTCTATGTTAATTTCTCTATAGTTTAGCTTGGAACATGAGCCCCTGTAGAATGATAGTCTTCAACATAATCATATTCTTCCAATATATATAGTTCATTATTTTACATTTTTTTTTGACAGGCTTTGAGTACGTCTCAATAATTTTTTATTTATGATATTATCGTATGTAAGTATACCTGTAGTTCAAATATAATTTTTCCAAATTTTAAATTTAAATAGGCTACTGCTTCAACCTTATGGCATTGCTGGTATTCTATGTTAATTTTTCTACAGTTTAGCTTGGAACATGAGCCCCTGTAGAATGATAGTCTTGAACATAACCATATTCTTCCAATATATATAATTCATTATTTTACATCTTTTCAGTAATTCATTGTTGGTATTCTAGGTCAATTTTCATACAGTTTAACTTGGATCATGAGACCCTGTAGAATGATAGTCTTGAACATCAGATCAGGCATAGGGAATCCAATAATATGTATCTATGGCTGATAGATTATAGTTGATAGATTGTCTATTGATTCACTTTCTGATAGTTGTGATATAATTTCTATATTAGCATATTGGAACTAGTCTACATTTTTGCAATATACCTGAGTGTGTGATTTAGAGGGTTTATGATAATTTAGTAGGAGATAAGAATGGATTGGTACGCGTGATCACCAATCTATTGAAACAAAAAACATGTAGTCAACATGTCCTTGTGGATCAAATGTGAGGAGTGATAAAGTGTTTTCAAGAACTTTAGTACTACATCATTAAGTTTTCAGTAACTTTTACAATAATAAAATTGTTGTGCATTGATTGTTCTTGCATGACAACTTCGTAGACTTGTGCTACCTTAATAGGATCTAGGAATGTATGGGTGAATGAGCTGTATTGTAGCATAGTTAACAGAAGCTCGATGAGTTATGCCACAACATACTTGAATGAATGAATTTTAATGACATTCACATCATTAAGTTTTCAGTAACTTTTACAATAATAAACTAATTGTTCATTGATTGTTGTTGCATGAAAACTTTGTATACTTGTGCTACTTTAATAAGATCTAGGAATGGATGGGTGAATGAGTTGTATTGCAGCATAGTTAACTAAATCTCAATGAGTTATGGCACAAGGTACTTGAATGAATGAATTTTAATAATGTTCACAAGACCTCATGGTCTAAGGGACCAACAAATAATTATTTTAATGACTGGTGACAAAGTGATTTTTGCATGAATTGAATGGTGACTTGAAAATGACCTCATTTCAATAAGGCACGTATGAATCATGTGTCAAGAGTGGTAAGTTATATTTTGGCAGTAACTTTTACAGTTATAAAATAGACTTGTGCTAGTTTAATAGGGTCTAGGAATGGATGGGTCAATGAGTTGGATTGCAACATAGTTAGCTAAAGCTTGATGAGTTATGCCACGAAATACTTGAATGAATGAATGAATTTCAATGAAGTTCACAAAACCTCACGATCTAAGGGACCAACAAATAATGATTTTAATGATTGGTCACAAAGTGATTGTTGCATGAATTGAATGGTGACTTGAAAATGACCTCATTTCAATAGGTCGTGTGAATCATGTGCGAAGAGTGGTAAGTTATATGATGGTAGTAACTTTTACATGTGTCAAGATTCATAACTTATATGTTGGTAATCATGTGTCAAGAGTGGTAAGTTATATGCTGGTAGCAACTTTTACATGTGTCAAGAGTGGTAAGTTGTATGTTGTTAGTAACTTTTACAATTATAAAATACTCATGGATTGATTGTTGTTGCATGAAAAAAAATTGTGACTTAGACCAATCACATTGAAAGAATACTTTACAAAAGCCAAAATGTAATCAAGACTGGGTCCCTTAGTGTATTTCAGTGATGTGTTAGGTATAGATTCAAGAAGAATATGCTATGGTTTGTTATGATTGATGGATTATCTTTCAGATTATACTTTAAAATGATGTTAGATACATTAAAACATTTTGAAATAAACACGGACATGCCGTTGGCATTGATAAGTGGCACATGCTACAATAACTTACCTTCTTTGAAAAAAAGTTGATGTATTCATTGAGAATCTCTCACCCTAACACGTGGAAACCATATCTTTATGAGGAAATTGAGCATTCTAAAACCATAAAACTTCATCTTGTGAGTGAGCATTGTAAAACTATAAAACTTTATGCCGAGAGTGTGCATTGTAAAACCCAAAACATACTTTTTGCGGGAAGCGTGCATTCAAAAATCCAAAATGACAATGTCAGGACCAGGCATGGAACTTCAAGTTTATTCCACCTTTCCAGTTAAAAGTTTGGGAGGGTTATTAATTTTTGTGTATCGGCCATTGTAATGGCGACTTCATATGTATCAGTGCAAAAGAAATTACAAGTTTTAAATAACAATACTTTATATTTAAAATTTTCAATGTTAATTAAAAACGAAGTGTAAGAAATGAATTACATGTAGTTCAATACATGTGAAAAATAAATTTAGATAATCAGAAGAGTTTCGTTATTACTATCTAACTTTCTCGAAAATGAATCATAAGAATAATACGATATCTATCCAAACATAATAGGCTATCTACATAATAAGCTATTCGAGGTTTGTTATTAATATCTAAGAGGGAAATAAGATTAGGTTCCACAACCTACCTCGGTGTCTTTCCCGAACTCGCCTGTGGCTTTCTCGACCTCCTCGTAGATGAAGACCTGTACGCAACAAATCTTGATATCACTCCTGGTTCTCAGACACTTGATGTCATTGTTGCCATAGATGTAGATTTGCTCGGATGGATCGTTGTCATGGTTTAAGACAGGTCGGCCTTAAGCTTGAACCAAACCCAGATGACAGTGAGGTATACCAGAATGCTCATAATGATGATCTCACTACCAGTTCTCGGACACTTGATGTCGTTGTTGCCAGAGATGTAGATTTGCTCCGGCAGATCGTTGTCGTGGTTTTAGACGCGATGCCCTTAAGCTTAAACCAAACCCAAATGATAGTGACGCATACTAGAATGTTCACAACAGTGATTCCCATGGCCATCTTTGTAATAATTACCAAAGTCTGAATCAAGGGAACCAGCCTGCAATCCTTGGAGTAGGGCCTAGATCCAGCATAGGCTGAACAATTGTAGTTGCATTGTCAGTCATCGACTAGAATACAAGCCAAAGACTGATATATCTCGGTCAAGCACTCATGGCTACATGGCACACACACTTTTAACCACCTCTAACAAATACCCTTGTACGCTTGAGACTATGACGAATATTCACTCTCCTCTGCACACTATCAAGTTTTGCAAATTTTGGTTGCTACAACCATTATGTATCGAATCTACACCTGAAGATAAGATGGTCATCTATGTTAGAGAGATAGAGTGTGGTTCTGGGAGAAGGTCGAGAAGGCGGCACCATGACAAACAACAAAACATTTATAGTCAGCTAAACTTGGGAGCAATATTCTTTCATATCAAGTTTCTCCATGGAGGGAACTCGCTTTTGCCTTGTTCATTAACAATTTTTTTTGTTATTCATTAACTTATTTCAGTTTTGGATCAACGATCAAAATT
Source organism: Pinus taeda (assembly GCA_000404065.3). Classification (NCBI taxonomy): domain Eukaryota; kingdom Viridiplantae; phylum Streptophyta; class Pinopsida; order Pinales; family Pinaceae; genus Pinus; species Pinus taeda. The sequence continues at coordinate 50,337 of APFE031007800.1, read as the reverse complement.
TGTTCAATCGTTCACACAAAAATCCGCGTTGAACAATAGGACACGACAACGGCTAAGGCAATTTGTTTTAAAGGGAAACACCTTACAACGTAATTAGATCATTTATTCATGCAACAGAGATATTTCCATTTGCGCATGTCCACAAATTATTTCCGATTTTTAAATCTACTAGAGTTATGATCCCATGAAAGCTCCATTGTCTAATGGCACCAATTTGCAGTCACTAAAAAATTTAATATTCGTATTATCATGGAGACATTTAACGTATTCTTATTTCGATGAAACCAAAAACTTAAAGATTAAAATAGAGATGATCATAATGATCATATTTTAGAGTATAAAAGGTTGAAAACTATTATCTAAATATATCAACGCAGTGCCACCTATTATGATTCTAAAAAACTTTGACGAAAACTAATAATAGAAACAATTTTCAAATTTTAGTGCTAAAATGGAAAAACTAACCACCCATATTTTATTTACTTGTAAAGTTCAACATATTTCCAAGAGCGGTGAACTTAAGTCGATTGCAGATTCTTGGAATATTCAGGAATTCGAGGGACATGGGTGCGGTCAAAAAAATGACCGCACCTATGTTCGTCAGATTCCCAAATATTCAAGGAATCTGAAATCAATTTAAGGATGATCTGCCAAGAGAGGAAAACCAATAAGCATCAAGTTTTGATATTTAATTTGATATTTGACATTGAGTGAAAGGAGGTTGTATAATTTTGTTTGTGGGTTACTAAAGTTGAAATTTTGTTATGTCAATTAAAATAAAAATAAAAAAAAATAACTATACAAAATATTTAAATAATATCACTCATAAAAAGATTTACACCTAAAAAAATTAAATCCCACTCAACTCATACTAAATATATATTTAAAATAAATGTATACTAATTTATATTTTTTTCTACAACATCACTTATAGATCCCACCAACATTAATTCCATAACAGTCCACCCATATTCCTCCTCCACCACCATCACCTCGACCAAACCCCCTGCCAGCACCACTGTCGAGCCCTCCACCACCTCTGCCAAATCCTCATTCAGGGCCACCACCAACACATTCACATACACTTCTTTGAATGCCAGCCACACCACTAACAACTCCAATGAAACCTCATCCTACAGCTCCCCCAACCCCACGTTACTGCCAAGTTACTGTGAGATGCAGGCACGATGGTTGATGCAATTCCATCGAAGATGTTCCAATTATGCAGATTTACATATAAACAATGGAAAATAATGTTTTTTTGGTATATATTAATTACTAAATAATGAATCCATACAGGTGAGGATAGTTTTTAGAAGAGTAGGAATGACCTGTTATAGAGTTTTTTGTACCCAATGTTTCAGACTACCAAGTGACGCATCCCCTGATGATGGACTCACTTGGTAGTCTGAAGCGTTGGGTACAAAAGACTCTATAACAGGTCATTCCTACTCTTCTAAAAAATATATTAATTACATTTATTAATATTAATAAGGTTGTGCTATTATACTTAATATTAAAAATAATTTAAAATCAAAAATTATAAAACATAATCACATTTAGTTATTATGATATTTTTCCAATTGTATTTAACAATAATTAAAAGAGAAAATCAAGTTGAGTGGTTTTATAGGAAAATCCTATAAGAAAGTCCCACCCGACTCTCTGTTTTAGTGTTTTCCTGTTGATGGGTTGAAAGTATGAACAAAGAAAGACCACCTCCAACTCTTCATTTCACTATTTTCCATTTGTGGGGAGCAACAATGGGTTGGTTGGTTGAAATTAGGAACTATTTTGGGCACGAGGAATTCATTGGTTGGTTGAAATTACGAATAGAATATAGTTCAACCTCAATTACCAAGCCATACAAGTACCATTGCAATGCACCATTGTTGCTTCAATTCTCTCTCTCTTGGTTTGAAATCATAGTTGTGTTGAAAAATCTACTGGCTATGAAGATTAATGGAAGAATTAGTGTTCTAATGCACTAATGATGAGTTTAATGGTTCCCTATCAATTTATTAATGGGCAGTTCAACTTCCATGATAAGTTTTAGCTTGAATTCTTTCCAATTTTGATTATTATAAGATTTAACTTGAATTCATCTCAATTTTGATTAACAAGTGGAAAGTAAACAAAATTCAAATGTGCAAATATGTTAGATCCTAATTTAATTATTAGATAAAAAAGAATCTTGAGAAATTTACAAAAATTATGATGAAAATCAAATGTTTAAAAATCTTGGCATTAATCTGATTATTAAATTACGAAAGCTTTTGAGAAATTTACAAAATTATGAGAAAGTAAAGAAAGCTTGAACCCACTTACCCAGTCTTCTTTTTCATGCCCTAACACATTTATTTCCTAACCATTAAATTATCCACCATCAACTTCTTTTTAATTTTTAATTGTTTCTTCATACCAAAAGTCCAGAACCCCAAGCAATGGTCATCACCTCACCACACCAATGTGCAGGCTCCTCTAAAAAATGTAGTCGTCTAACGAGGCAGAGGAATTGCACGAACAACCAAAAGTGATCGAAATTTGGGCAAAACCATTTCAAGATTATTTGTAGAGATAGTGTTTGAATCATGTTTTTGATGGTGGAAATGGATTCAGTACCATCAAAAATGTCTGGGACACCTAAAGTTTTGAAGTTTAATAGCTATAACTTGGATTTACAAAAGTCCTTGCCAGATTTTCTCTAAATATGCCCAGAATTTCCATAACTTTCTAGGCAATTCCTTTGGCTAGTTAGTCTACGGCCTCAAAAATCATGTTACCATTTTATCTACGACATTAGCGTCAGGACAAAGTTCTCCATTCCAATGCTCAAGTGACTGATGGGACAAATTTCTTCCTTCACATGCTCAAGTCAATGTCGTGACAAAGTTCTCTATATTTCATATGCCTAGTTTCTCAAATTAATAATGACGCCCACTTTTTCTACCACGTCACTATCATGATGAACTTCAACATTCTATGGGCTAAAATAATTTTTGATATCATTTTTAAGTAAACAAGAGATTGATGGTTTCGAGGTAGAGAGTGGAGGAGGGGAGAGAGTGGGAGAAAGCACAGGTGAAATGGAATGGTAATGAGGACATGTGGATGTGAGATAATAATTAGAGAAATCATTATAGGGGGAGAGAGCAAGATAGGAGGGGAAAGGGAGATAGAGCGAGGCAGTGAGAGAGTTATGGAGAGTAGAGAGAGATTAAGAGAGGGAGGAAAATGGAGAGAATGTTAGAAGGAGTGGGAGAGACGGATGGAAAGTGACGAAGGGAGGAAGAGTGATTGGAAGAGGTAGAGTGATAGGAAAAGAGCTAGGGGAAAATAAGGGAGGGATTCGGAGTGAAGTGAAGAAGGAGGGGGACAGAAAATGTTACATTCCTATCCTAATGGTAGTCTTCCAATCACATAGAGGTGGATGTAGCACCGCCATATTTTTTCTTTTCCTTAATATTGAAGTACACTTAATACCATTATTTCAACACTTAGTCAATTTTCTAATAAGTGTTCCTAACAATGCAATGAAATAAACATTCGTCAATCATATTCTTCAATTATTCCTTCATCAATATGCAACAGAAAACATAATAAAAAAAAATACACCCATATATACTTGGGAGAGGAAACTCCTGAAAAGGTTGCCCAACAGTATAATAAACTTCAATACTTTAAAAATTTACAATTTTATATAAGTAGTGTAGCCAACTAGCTTGTCCTACACACTTTAACAAATGTGCCTAGCAACCATGCCACAAGTTCTGCAATTCATTGTTGTCTTGTGCCCACACTTCTCACACCGGGAACACCAAATTTCGGCTCTTCAAATGTTTAGTTGTTTTGTTTCCTTATTGAGATATCCTGCCACTTCTACATGTGTCTGCCCAATGACTAGCCATGCCTTGGCACACCCTGCTGACTCGCATGAACTTACTCGCACTGCTTGAATGACTAACTGGAACTTTTCTTAATGACTGGGCTGCACGACTCATTCTACACGATCTGCACAAATGACCTACATGACCCAAACATTTGACATGTCCTGCATGAATTGTCTGCCTAGCCTACTTGGTATGCCTTGAATGCCCTGAATGTTGTGCACAACTTGGCACTCACATGACCCAGTCTGCACAATCAGATGATCCGCTTATAAAAAACTCTGCATGAACATGATACCCGACTCGACTGCCACCCAATTTGGCTTGCTCGCCTGAACGTTCCACTTGTACATGACCCAGGTTACCTTTGTGAGTTTCACCTACCCTGCAGTCTCATAAATGCACTTCGCTCTGCCCATTTCAGACTTGAACGACTTGCTTCATTCCCTAATTGATGGCATGCCTCTCCAATACACATGGGTCATTTCCCATTCACTTTCTCCAAGAGACGTGTCCCTTGGTCATCTCCATGGGTCGACTTTCCTGTAGGCACCCCAGCCGACTTGTCCACAACACAAGATGCATCTCTTCATACTTCATCCACACTGGTCGATCCATCCACCTCAGTGGGTGCCTGTTGTTGTGTCCACATACTTGCATGTCCACATGACCTCACCTGTCACATTTCTCGATCACACCTCTGTCGCACATCGGGTGGGCACCCATCTACCAACGCACCCACTATATGTGTTCACTCACTTGTCACACATAACCGACCAAGTAACCTTTAACTAACGGTGCAGTGGCACAAAACCAAACTTCTCGCCCCCTAGTCGAACATAACCAAATGCTCCACCCCAGTTACCTTTAACCAAACGCAGGCTCCCATTGCACATCTGGACACACATGTACTATGATTTTGAAATGTTTGCTCTCTCAGGGGCTCTTGAATCAAATCCATGACATCCTTCCACACTCTTAAAAAGATTTTCATCCTCGACAACACCATCATCATCAAAACATCGCAAAATGTGACTAGCTCCAACATCTAATGTCCATATTACCCAACTTTGCTCTACATTGCATAAACCTCCATCAAGGCTCATGAATCCATAAATGGGAAAATCTCATCAATCGATAATTATCAACCACATCTGTCGTAATCTCCATGTGTTGTCCCATCGTGGAAGCATGGTCCTCCAAAATCAAGCTACGTCTTCTCACTGCAACATATATCATGTTGACTCACCATGTATCGTCATCATGTGAATTGCTTCCATGATACTCTAGCTCAACTCAAACACATATCAGTACATTATCGACCCCCATGACTTGAACTAGTTGGATGACCAGTCCAGCCATCATCCAATCCATGAAAATGCACCTTCTTGTGCCACCGTTATTCGTTTCTCCAACATCCCATCACAACATCAACTCTATCAATAATCTATCCCATCTCTATTCAAATGTAAAATAAGCTATGCTCACGTCCACGAAGTAGCCTCCATCCCGTCTACAACATGCTATCATCAATTTTATTGTCTATGTGCGGTGGTGATGCACCAGCCAACCACATCCATCAAAGTATCATCGTCCATATGTGAGGCTCTTCTCCTCAAATCGGTCAAGAGCTCCTACCATCAATCCAACTCTCAATGTTCCACATTCAAGTCCATGAAGAAACCTTCATCCTATCTGCAATATACTATCCATCAAATTTGTCAAAGGGGGCAAGTTTATAGTTGCCTCATTATCTCATCCTTGTGTTGCCCATGGTCATAAACCAATATGTCACCATGACTATCAAAAGTGGTTAAGTCTCATCAACTCAACACATGCCCAAGTACTCCCACCAAGGCATCTCCATTGTTGCAAATCCATCAAGTCTAAAGTGTCTCGTCTCTATAGTATCCATCAAGTCAATCCCCATAAACACACCACAAAATGTGTCCAATATATGCATCCCGTACTGCATCAAAGTCAAGTACACCTCTGACCTCGAATCCTCAATGAACCAGATACTCCAAGACCACTATAATATGAAGTCTCCATCAATTGCAACTCTCTGAAGTCCTCATGAGCTCCCATGGACCACCTCTATCCAACACATTATCAAGCATACATGTCTCGGTCTCAAGTGCCATCACACGATGCCTCTTCCCTCTCGTTCATATGAATACTCTCATAGGCTGCCCACAAAACAACCATGGCCTTGTTGTACAAATGTGAACAACATCCCCATCGAGTCATCTGTAAAATGTCTCCATGTCACATGAGAAAGTCCATCCACACAAAATTCCTACCTCAGCACTCCTCCTTGGATGCCCATAAATGACATCTCCATAACTGCTCCTGTATAATGTCCCTACATGAAGTCTACCATGCTCCATCTATCCAACTCAATGTCCATGACTCTAGTTTTACATCTTCTCCACCCTAGTAGACTCATCACAACTTCGGTCATCACATTATCATTCTCAATCAGGTTTACTGCCCTCAGTCACTCATACCTCATCTCACGTGACACCATAGGTTCCTTCCATCATCACTTCCTCCCCCACTAAAGGTCCACCAAGACAACCTCTTGGTCTCAACCATGAAGAAGTCCACCCAAGTATCATATCATCATAACTCTAGTGTGCCCTTCCTCCAATCTGTCATGAGTCATGAGAGGCACTTGGGCATTTCTCCATATGGATAAGCATGACTCACCCCTTGCAAAGGTCATCATGTTCCTCCATTGACATGGGAATTTTCACCTTCTTCCATAAGGTCACAAAGTTTCCCAACAATCCCTACAACAACCAATGCTACCTTCTTCTCTAATACGTAGGTTTCATTGTAGTCATCCATGGTAAGGTTGTCCATTTCTTTGGAAAAATTCCTTTTACCATCCTTGCATATGGACCATCCTCCAAAATATTGAATGAAGAGCAAGTAATATCCATACATACAACTTGATGGGGTCTCTCCATGTGAGTTCCTCCTACCATCAATGTCTGAAATGTGGACAATCCTAGTCCAACTTGGTCAAGTGTCATCTCACAAAGTTCCTCCTATATCATTGACACACCTATAACATCCTCTTCCTCATATATCATGGCTTCTCCTTCCTCATTGAAATTCGTAACTTTATCCTACTCCATTGCCCAACCAAGTCAAAGAAGCTCTCATTTAACATTCTCTTCCAAGAACTCAAGTTCATCTCAAATTCATGGTGTCTCTTCTTTCATACACCTCAACCTGTATAAGGTCAACAAGAGCCTCCCATGGCATTCTTCCCTACTTATCATGTCTTGCCATTCAACTTGGACCAAGATCAATGCTTCACCCCTAATTAACTATGTCACACTTGGTACGAATCCCATGTGTCCAAGCTTCAATACCAGCTACAACCACTATCATCTTATCTCTGCTTCAAATATTCAATCAGGTCAACTCACCCTCAACCAAACTCTAATTATGTCATGTCGCTATCCTAGTTGTAGTCTTCCAAACACATATAGGTGGGTGTCACATCATTGTAGTTTTTATTTTCACTAATACTCAAGCACATGGACTACGCCTATTTCAACACTTCGTCAATTTTCCAATAAGTTTTCTTAACAATGTAATGGAATAAACATTCATCAATTATCTTCTTCAATTATTATTTCATCAATATGTAACTAAAAACATAATCAACACAAGTACACCCATATATACCTGGGATGGGAAGCTCCTGAAATATCTACCCAACAATATAATAAAGTTCAATACTTTACAAATTTACAATTTTACATAAGTCATGAAACCAGCCAACATGGCCTACACACTTTACCAAATGTGACCAACAACCATGCCACAAGTTGTGGAGGTCAATGTTGCCTCATGCTCGCATTGCTCACACTACGAAGACCAGTTTTCAATTCTTCAAATGTTCATTCATTTTGTTGCCTTATTCATATGTCTTGCCTCTTCTACACGTGTATGCCTGGTGATTTTCCATGCCCTGACACACCCTACCAACTTGCAAAACCATGCTCGCATTGTCTAAATGACTCACCCGAACTATCCTGAACAAATGAGCTGTATGACCCATTTTTCATGACCTCCATGAACAAAGTGCACAACCTGAATGTTTAACACGGCTTGCATGATCTGTCTGTGAAACCTGTTCCATGTGACTCAAATGCCTTGAATTTTGTGCATGACCTGATGGTCACACTACCTGGTTTGCACACCCGAACGACCCACCTGTACACAAATCCACCCGAACATGAAACTTGACTCAACTGTCATCCGAATTAGCTTGCTAATCCAAACTTTCGGCATGTACACGACCCAAGTTACTTTCGCAAGTTTTGCTCACCCTCAGGGCTCATAAATTCGTACTTCACTCTTCTTATTTTAGACTTGAACAACTTTCTTGATTCCCCAAGTGATTGAATGGATCTCCAATATAAATGGGTCACTACCAATTCACTTTCTCCAAGCGACACATCCCTTGGTCCTCTCAATGGGTCGGCCGACCCATAGGCAGCCTAGCCATCTTATGCACAACACAAGGCACATATCTTTATACTTCATCCGGACATGTTGACCATCTGCTCGGGTGGACACCCATCATCGGGTCCACATACCCACATTCACATGCCCTCACCCATTGCATTGTTCAGTCGCACCTTTGTCTCAAATCAGGTGGGTGTCCACCCACTGATGGGCCCGCTATATGCGTTTTCCCACATGTCGAACATAACTGACCGAGTTGTGCTTAACCGATGATGGGGTCACATAAAACTAAACGTCTCACCTCCTAGTTTCACATAACTGAAAGCTCCACCTCAGTCGCCTTTAACTGAAATCGAGCACCTGTCGCACATCTGGGCACACTTGTAGTACATGTTTGGTTTTTCAACACTCTTGGGTGCTCCCGACTCGAACCCCTAATAGGGAAGGAGGCAAAGGGACAGAAAGAAAGAGCGATGGAGAGAGGTAGGAATAAATATGGTGGGAAAGGGGTTCTAGAGAGAGGGAGTTTGAGGGTGGAGGAGGGAGCGAGTGGGAGTCAAAAGGGAGGGGGAGATGGAGAGATTGACGGCATGAGAGGGGAGAGATAAAGAGTGAGAGATAAATGGAGGGACAATGAAGGATATAGAGATGGAAATGGATGGTAACTGGGAGGTAGAAGAGAGAAAAAAAGAAGGTAAGTAGGAGAGTGAAGGGAAGAGGAGTGACAGAAAGAGGGAGAGAAGGAGAGAGAGAGAGTAACAACCCTTGAACCCCTAAAATATTTTTTATTTTATTTAGATAATATGGTATGACCTTGGTGGGATTGGTAATCTAAGGCTCCACTACTATCATGTTCTAATCCAAGCTTTTCATAATTAGAAGGCCGTTGAATATTTCTAACATGAACTATAACCCTCACTTATACAATAATTTATATACCTTGAGGCATATCACTATGCATATTAAACCCATGCAAGGAATAATATTTGGTAAACTATTTTTACGCATTATAACTTGGGAAGAATAACCATATGTATCAATCATATTTATGATTTTTTTCCATTAACGCAGAGGAAATGACAACCAGATACATGGCTACCTTGTCGTCTGACTTATTTTTCCAATTCATATTACCATTCATGCTTCTTGTGGGGGTTCTTGTTTCATCAATAGGGAACCCCACACTAATTACATGGTGTCGACCTGGGTCCATCCTAATGGTCTCCCACATTACTCAAAACATATACGTGTTTTCCAACATAAAAGTGGGCATGACGCTGAGGTTCATTCACATGGTCTGGCTATGGTGAGATTTGTCATATGGAAAATTTACAGTGATCTCTCTCAGCTACTCCTACTAGGCCTCATGATGGGTTTTAAGTTTATAATAAATTTCTTAAATTATTTTCTAGTTGATGTCGATGCACAGGCTCAGACATAAAGGTTGAGCTACATGGAGGACCACCTAACGTTCTCGATACGAGGAACTTTGGTTTTAAATACTCTATAAAGTTATGGCTTCATTTTTATTATTATCACACTGTTCATTTCAACTACATGTGTTTCATTTGGAATTTATGAATTTTGCAATGACTTCAAACCAACCTTATAGATCCTCTTCCTTGTGAATTTTTTTCAAATTCTATGGCTTATGCCCATGTTCTTGGTCTCGCTAATGGTATTATGGAATGTCTCATTTATATGGTTTTGCATTTTGGTTTTGTGTCTTATGTTTTTTATTTATTATGTTTCTTCATCTCCTCCCATTCGACATTCCTAACTTCGAGTGGAATGGGCCCCCCATATTATTCCTTAGTATTCATTTCAAAAGACTTCATGTGGTATCCTTCATTAACAAAACCTTCGAATATAAGGATGTGTAATCCCCTAATGGGTGTATTCTAAGACCCTTTACTATTTCTTTTTTTTTATTTACTCGATTTGGTGTGTTATTTACTGTGGTCATTGTGACAACTTCTCCTTTTTTTTATGTGTGTTTGATTTAATCTCTATCAAAGTTGTATATTTTCTAATACCCCCGATAGGTCACTTTATTTACTTGTGAGTTTCCCTAAGTGACCAGAGTTTAGAATTGTTGTTAGCCATGAGAAGTCATAGTTTATTTCAATGGTTTGACTGGAGCTAGGTCTATACATTTCTACCACATTATAGATTATCCTTCCATGTTTTCCTTTAGCTCAATGGTGATTCTACTATGTTGAGTCTATAGAACCATTCAGTGCTCCACTAGTAGTGTGAGGGTAATGGGTTTTTGGGTCTGGCTCAAGGTAGGTGGTGAAAGGTGTCTAGTCCTTATAGTCCTTCAAGGCTCTTCCTGCCTTCATCCCCTAATGCATACAACGTGTCCACATTTTCCACTATACACATTTGTATTACACCCCCACCTCACATTATTCCCAAGAACACAAATACATGCATATGGGATAGAATAACACTTATTATTTTAGCTCTAGGGATCTCATGACTGATATCCAATTCATGAATGAAATTTATTTATATTTAAAGATAACTCCAAGAAAATAAAATCATTCAAGCCATATGACTAGATACTTATATTCTATATAATTTATGAAATCAATAGTACTTCCTTAATAGTTAATTAAATTAAGTAGCAGTATGACATCAGTGGGAATCATTCATAATGACTAATAGTTCTACATGTAACACATACATTAAGGTTTAGATGAACCTCCCAGAGTGAGTTAGTTTATTGTTAATCGAAGGTCATCGAAAATTCATAGTTTTTTTGTCACACAAAGGGTCAGAACTATCAAAACGTTTCACTATCATGACTTTGACTAACCACATCCTAGGAAGTCATTATGAAAGTGGTTTTTATTTGGTCATCAAAGTCTTAATATTTAATGGGAAGGGTTGTTTGAGTTTCAGAGATGTCACTATGATTTTTGAGTCAGGTTTTTGGGATTCATTAGAGTCGTTTAACTGAACAATGTGTTTACAGTCAAAATGAATGATGTCAAAGCAATATGATTATAAATATTACAACTATCTCCCTCTTCTTATATCATTTATTCCCCTAATTGTTTACTCCCTATTTGTCCCCATTCTCTATTTGTTTCCTTAGTCGTACATATTCTATTCCCTTATCCCCTTATCCTTTCGAGTTATTCCCTATTCCAAAGCATCCATGCTATCCCTTATTCCTATTTAGGCCTAAATCCCCTTTATCCCAATCCTAAGTCCCTTTTAATCCTAGGCCTAAATTCCCCTAATAAAACATCATTTTCGTATAATGATCAAAACGCACTCAAATATTTGATACATTCGTTTGATCATCATACCCACATCATTATCCCAAATCCGATCATGTCCCCAACGTTTAAAAATGACTTATTTTTAGGTGGAGCATTAGTTAAAGAACAGGTTTAATTACATCATCACATATTTTGAATAATTTTCAAATCCCCCCAATAGGCCGCCTTTTTGATTTTTTATAATCACATGCGAATGAGTTGGTTGGTCATGTAGGAGGTTTGAAGAATTGGTTACGCATTCAAGGCAGACAACAAAGACTTTTAGAAATTGTGTTGCACCATCAATTCGAAAAGTGCTATGCAACAAATATGCAGAGTGTAACTGGAGCTACCATAGCTAGCGCAGATCATTTTTAGCATTGTGAGAGGTAGGAACCAGTTTCCCTTCTTATGAATTTGTTGATCAACAACCTGATTAAGCACAATAAAGGTATTGTTATTCTCTTTTTGCAAATATTTGCTACACATATCCTGCCTGTCAACCATGCACATTGTTATGTTCTTAACCTGCGAGAAATTCCAGAATATGAAATACCGAAAGAAATACAACCTAGAACACAAAATGAAATGAGAAAAACAAGTATTTTATTATTCAGAGATAAAAGAAATGTTCACTTTCCTCTTCGATGGGGCAATCTCTAGTAGAGTAGAGCTCGATTACAAAATAAGACTCGATGATCTTTTCCTTCTAACAATGACTATTTTTAGCTAAATGACCTTCAACAACCTAACAACTAGTGGACCTTTGCATAACATGGGTTAACAACTTTATTTATTAATTATGGCTAGTTTGCAACCAACTTTGGTCCCTTTCTTAAATGTGGGTCGACCACTTACAATTATTAATATGGGATTTATTGACTATTCAACTAAATATGACTATGAATCGACCCTATTGGGTTTATTACATAAATAAATGGGTTAGGGTTGGACCCTAGCATGCCCTCCCCCATCAAATCTAACCTTGTCCTCAAGCCTAAAGCTGCAGAAATTCCTGAAGAATAGTGGCTAGTTCCTAGGTCACATCTTCTTGAGAGGTGTCTTTCCACATGACAAGGACTTGATTTTGTGGCCATGCAGATGTCTTTCACGAGTATCGAGGACCTATTTAGGTTGCAGACTGGGTGAACCTTCCTCATCCAATTCGAGTATACTGGTTTGAATTCTACCATTGGTCCCCACCACTTTCTTGAGGCATGATATATGGAAGACTGGATGGAGTTTTGAACTTGGTGGCAAGGCCAGCTTGTAGGCTACTACTCCAATGCACTGAAGTATTTGATAAGGTATGTAGAAATTGGGAGCTAATTTCTAAAAAACCTTTTTTTTTAGTGATGTTTGCTTATATGTTTGCAACCACAGGAATACTTGATCCCCTTCTAGAAATGTGTGCTCCGAACAATGGTGGTCTACCTATTGCTTCATTCAATTGTGATCTTGATGGAGATTGTCTTTGAGATGGGCTAGCATGGCAACATGGTTTTCTAGGAGTTTATCAAATGCTTACACCTTAGAGCATCCAGGGATATAAGAAATAGGTGAAGGTGGGAGTTGGCCATACACTCCTTCATATGGAGTCATCTTTGTGGCTTCATGATAGTTAGTATTATACCACCATTCAGGTAAAGGGATCCATTGTACCCATTGATGTCTCTTTTCTAAAGTGAGCACCTTAGTTATGTCTCCAAACATTTGTTAACTGCTTCAGTTTGACCATCAGCTTGGGGATGATATGAAGTACTAAGTTGGAGTTGGGTGCCTTGTAGCTTGAAAATTTCTTGCTGAAATTTGTTGGTGAAGGTCGGGCTATGATTAAACACAATGGAAGTTGGCATGCCATGCAGTTTGAAGATCTGGTCCATGAAATATTGAGCCACCAAAGTGTGGGTATATGGGTGGGGTAGAGCGCAAGAATGAGCATATTTAGAAATTTTGTCCACAACCACCATGATGACGGATTTATTTCCCAAATTTGGGAGACTAGTAATGAAATTCATAGAAACATCCATCCAGATGGAGGTAGGGATTGGAAATGGTTGTAAGGTACTTGGTAACTTGATTGTTTCTCCCTTGTGGCATTGACACACATCACATTCATCTACAAAGGTAAGAATGTAATTTTTCATTCCTGTCGAAAAGAAAGAATGACGAGTGTGAGCATAAGTCTTCTAAAGTCCTCCATGCCCTACAGTGGGAGATGAGTGAAACTATACCAAAATGTGAGTTTTGATGTTGGATGTCGGTGATATCACTACTCAATCCTTGTAGCAAAGAATTTCATCCTTCCAAGAGTTGCCAAATGAGGAATTAGGATCTGCTCTCAAGTTATTAATGAGTTGGGAGATAGAGGGGTGTGAAAACCATTCTTTGTTGGCTTCTTCAATCCAATCTAGTATGGGAAGAGAGATTGATAGTAGGTTGATTTAATCATCAAATTGGCATGATAAAGCATCTGCTACTACATTTTCACACCATTTCTTGCAAGTTATCTCATAGTCATATCCAAACATTTTGACTAGCCATTTATTTTGTTATGGCAAGGATAGGCATTGTTCCAAAAAATATTTAAGGCTTTTATGGTCTGTGCAGATTCGGAAACACTGCCCCAATAAGTATGGTTGCCATGTACCCACTGCATGTAAGATGGCCATCATCTCTTTCTCATAGGTAGATTTTCCTAGATGTTTCCCACTCAGTTGTTGGCTGGTGAAGGCCAAGGGTTGACCTTCCTACATTAAGACAACACCAATACCAGTACCTGAAGCATCACATTCAATCACAAAAGATTTCGTGAAGTCAGGTGGTGCCATTACTAGAGTGCAACAAATGGCCTGTTTGAGAACCAAAAATTCCTGTTGTGTTGCATCAGTCCAGAGGAATGTATTTTTCTTGAGAAGGTTAGTGAGGGGTCTAGCAATGTGACCATAATTGCAAACAAATTTGTGATAGTTGCTAGTGAGACCTAAGAATCCCCTCAAACTCTTCAATGTCTTTGGTTGGGGCCAATATTTCATTTCATGTATCTTTTTGGGATCAACCCTGACACATTCATGATGCACAATGTGTCTTAAACACTTGACTTCTTCCATTCCAAAAGAGCACTTGGACAATTTGACAAATGATTTGTGATCCCGGAGTAGTTGCAAGATGAGGTCTACATGATGAGGATGTTTTTCCAAGGTTAGGCTATAGATGAGAATGCCATCAATGAAAACAAGGACAAATTTTCAGAGATATGGTTTCAGCAGGTGATTCATGAGGCTTTGAAAACGAGATGGAGCATTACAGAGACCAAGTGGCATGATCAAGAATTCATAATGGCTTTCATGACTGCAGAAAGTAGTCTTGGGAATGTCTAGTTCTTTCATGCATATTTGGTGATAGTCAAAGCAAAGGTCTAGCTTGGTAAAGAATGGAGAACCACGTAGCTCATCAAGTAGATAATAAACAACCAAAATAGGGAATTTTTCTTTGACAGTGAGCTTGTTGAGGGCTCGAAAGTTCGAACACATGCACCATTCCCCATCTTTCTTTAGCACCATGACAACTGGTGATGAATAGGGACTGATGCTAGGAAGAATAACACCTGCCTCAAGGAGTTCCTTGATGATTTTTTCAATTTCATTCTTTTGGGCTAAAGGATATCAATATGGGTGCACATTAGGTGGTTGGGACTGTGGAACAAAAGTGAGGTTATGATCATGTTCCCCTCTAGAGGGTGGAAACTCTTTAGGTTTTGTCAAATACCTGTTGATGGCGGTTTAAGATCTTTTACCTCTCAGGATGAATATAAAAAGTAGTGGATTCTATGGCCTGGATGGCATTAAACTAGGTGATGACTCTGTGATGGCCCTTTTTCAACAAATTTTCCATTCGATGAAAGATGATGATAGAAGGAGCACCTACCTGGAGTCCATGGAGTGTACGAATGTGGTCATTCTACTTAAAGCTCATATATAACTCCTAGAAATCCATTGTGATTGGGCCTAATGTGCAAAGCCATTCAGCACCCAAGACAACATCACAATCACCCATGTTAATCACAAACATGTGGGTCTTTAGGTGGTAGTCTCCCATATGAATTTTAATATTTTTACATCAGCCTTCACATTTCATTGTCCCTTGATCAGCAATAAGAACCTAGAAACTAGAGACCGCCCTTACAAAATAATGAACAATGTTGGAAACTCTCTTATGGATAAAGTTATGAGTTCTTCCACTATCAATCAACACTACTACAGGGTGATGTTTAAGAAAGCCTCTGATTTTGAGGGTTTGCGGGACAAAAATGCCTGCCAAAGCATGTACTGAGATAGGTGGCTCATTTGGTGTAGCTGTGAGATCATTAACCTGTTGGTTTTCCTCAACTTCATCCTCTACCCCCGCAAAGAGTGGGGCTTCCTCAGATGAGATGTGATCAGTAACATCAAGTTGAAAGAATTTTGGCTCCTTGCATTTATGCCCCGCAGAGTATTTGTAATCATAGTAGTAGCACAATCCTTGTTTTCTTCATTCATCCATTTTTGTTGAAGACACCTTTCAAACCTTAATTGTTTGGGTAGCGTCATGAGCTCGGGTGGAATGCCCGTTGGCTATGAAATTTGGACGAGTAGACTGGGTAGCTAAGGCATGTTCTACCTTGACAATATTTTTGCAAGCATCTATCCATGTAGGTGGGTGGTGCATCTGAACATGAGCTTGGATGGCTTCTTTGAGACAACTAATGAAACACTCCAAGTAGAATTCATCTCCTAGACCTTTCGTTTTGAAGGCCAATGTATCAAAGGTTGCAATGTAGTCTTTTAGTATGCCTGTCTCTCGAAGCTTAGTGAGACGACCCAAAAAATTAGATTCATTGTCAAAGTAGTCACAAAGGACTTTTGAGAACATGTGCCACGTGATGTTCCCGGGATAGCATTTCTGATGTCATTGCCACCCTCTCCATCTTTCTTGGTTGAAGTAAAGGGATCCCAAAGGTAGTTTAGTTTGATCATCATGGATATCATTCAGGATGAAATATTGTTCCATTTGTGCTACCCACACTGCTAGATTAGAGCCATCAAATTTATACATGTCTAGCTTAGGTGGCCAAGGGTGGAAATGTTGGTGATTTCCATGGAATTGAATATGATGGCTAGACTAGCCTTCGAGGTGTTCATCAATACTATGCACCTCCTGATGATTCCCCATCATGCTTTTCGTGAATTGTTTAAGCATTTTTGAAATATTGTCTAGTTATTCCTTGAACGAATCCAACCTTGTTTCAAGGTGCTCGATCTTCTCATTGGCCATGACTTGAGCTCTAGCTTCTACCACGCGCTGATCTCAGTCACTTCAAGCCACTCTGAAAAAATTTGGGACCACCCAAAAATTAAGGTTGACCAGTGAATGGTAGCAATGCGATTAGCTCATCATCTTGAATATTATCGGCTAAGTCTCTTGTGAAAATCCCAGGAAGTATTCAGATTTTTACTATGAATGGAGCTTTACACCTCGTGGATGAATACTGCAGTGGATGAATTCCAGAAAAATTGATCCTGCCCAATGTCCTATGAAAATCAGGCCTAGACTATGGAAACAACAAGCCTCACTACACAGAGAGTCATATATGCATGCGAAATCCCAACTGCTAAATGTGAGTTCTACTATGGCGGTAGAACCACAACTAGTGGATCTAATTGGTGTAACAATGATAGAACCTCAACTGCAAGATATGAATTGTACTGTGGTGGTAGAACCCCAACTGCTGGATCTGATTGGTGTGGCAATGGTAGAACCCCAACTGCTAGATTTGAATTGTATTGTGGTGATAGAACCCCAAAATGGTGGATTTGATTTGGCATATAAGATAATGGTCAATATTCAAAGAGCCAAGGGAACTATGATCACAAAGGAGTGTTAGGTGTTATAGATCACAAATACATAAGCGGCCAGCAATATTACTCAGCCCAATATTTCATGGAACTAACTAAGGAGGATCAACTGTAGCCTTAGTTGTACTACCCGACTACCCTATCATATGTGAGAGTAATCTCCTTCAATGTTATTCTAAGTGTACTGTAGTAGAAAGACAACCAACGACTTATCTAAGGTGAGGTTTTCGGTGAGCCTAGGGGGCTTTCGATATACCCAAAGGGTACGTGGAAGTGCAGTCCATATGCGGTTTTGTCTAATGCCCTACTACTCGAAGGGGTACCCATAGGGGTTTCAAGGGAGTCTAACAAGTGTGAAAACCTCTTGTATTTCCTATGTGAATGCCTCCCCAAATCCACAGTTTTATGTGCTTAGTGATAGATCCCATGGTTTGAAGACACAGAAACATGTCTCTAGCCTAAATTTTTTTTTAGCAAAAATGGAGGTACCACCGGCCTTAGAAAGTGATATGATACCACTTGTTATGCTTTTAACCTACAATAAATTCTAGAATACCGAATATGTGAAGAAATTCAACACATAAGACAAAATAAAATGAGAAAACAACAAGTATTTTATTATTCAGAGATAAAATCAATGTTCATTTGCCTCTTCAAGGGGGAAACCTCTAGCAGAGCAGAGCTCGATTAGGAAAAAAATAAGACTCGATGATATTTTTCTTATAACTATGACTATTTAGAGCTAAATGACCTTCAACAACCTAATGACTAGTGGTCCTTTACATAACATGGCTTAACCACTTTATTTATTAATTATGGCCCGTTTGCAACTAACTGTGGTCCCTTTCTTAAATGTGGGTCAACCACTTACACTTAGTAATACGGGATTTATTGACACTTTAACTAACTATGACTATGACTCAACCCTATTGGATTTATTACATAATTGAAGGGGTTATTGTTGGGCCCTAACATACATAGTCAATTTCTATTTTAAAGTCGTGTCTTGTTGGTAAGGAAAAGTGACCATCATGAAATGCTGGGTGGTTAGGGTAAATTATGGAGAGAAATAAGGTGTAAGCCCTACATGTCATCATTGTTCTATACATCTGTGTTGTTGGCTTTGTGTTGTAACACTTGTATAGTATTTTACTCAAACGTGACCTTCCATAAAGTTTGAGTCGAGCCTGCTAGGTATTAGGGTTGATGGCTCCCACTACCAACAGAAAGGGAGGGGACATAATATGTGTTTAACCCAACCCCTTAAACCTCATAAATTCCTCCCCAACGATTAGAGTTTCTTACCAGAATTTTGGTTTCATTCCATTTTCTCAGAAATTTCATAACGTGGGTCACAACACCGGATTGGCAAGCCTTTTTGCTCTGAGCCTCCATGATAACAAGCTTAGGTTAGGGAATGTGGAGGTTGTTATTACAAAAAAATTCATTGTAGATGATACAAGTCTCCCCATAGTAGGTGAAAAATTTTTCAAACCATATGAACTTAACATTTGAGCCTTTAAACAGTTTTTCAAGCCTGAGTAAATGATAAGTTTTCTACAAATTTTCCCACCATCTACCTGTACGACCATTACAATGAACTGTTAAAAGTTATCCAGAGGTATTTCACATGTGAGGGTAGATTCAGCAGGGTATACCAGTATCATATGATACTCTTATGGCACTTAATAGACAGGAAACCTCTGAACCTTCTCTTTTTCTTATTTAAAAGTTCTGAAAGGATGGCAACCAAAGTTCAGATGCAGAAATATAAATGTATGTCTAATCTTTTTCATTTCTCCTTCATAAAAGTCTTAGTCAAATTTGCAGTGGATAGAACGAAGATTTATTGGTTTGGTTTCTTGTCTAGCATTTGTTTATTGCCACAGGCAAAATCTTCATTAGTAAATATTTGTGAGGAGGAATAATTTCATGAAATACAAGAGAAGAAGGTCACTCGTTTAGCCAAAGAGCCCAAGATAGTTAAAGAAAAGGATGAGAAACCCAATAAAAAGTTCAAAGGTAAACTTGGAAAATAGGGTAAAAATAAGATTTCGAAAGAGAAATATAAAACTTTAGAAACCAAGGTTCAGGTGGCATCATCTCATACCATGAAGTTTTAGGTCAAGGTAAAAGAGATAGTTAAAAATGAAGAGTTCATGATACATCTACGACTAGGTCTAGCACAAAGAGGAATGTGGAGGGGACTGACCCTGAAGTAGTTGTTGAAATTTCTGATGATAGAAAGGAAGAAAAAAAAAGAAGACAACAAAGAAGAGAATGTGTAGCAAGATGAACCAATCTAGTGTGAGCAAGGAGAAGATACAATGCATTATGAACAAGACACCATATAGTATGAGGAAGAAGACCCTAAGGTGGTCAAGATGGAAGAAGCCCTTTCCAAATATCAGATGAAGATAACATCCGTAAAGTAGAAAAATAAAGACCTTAAAGAATTAGATGAACCAACAGATGGAAAGGGAGAGCCACCTCCTAGAACTATTGCTGAGAGGAAAGGAATACATGTCTCATTTGTTGAATAAGCCAAGGAGATTGCAGTGGAATCTAGTAGAACCTGAACAAGAGTATCCAAATAAAAATAAACTATGTACAACAATTGAAAAAGATGGTTCAAGCACCTTGCCAGACACATTTTTATCAGTGGAAAGAATATCAGAGATGCCTAGAAGAGCTAGAGGAAATTTATGAATAGGTCAAGAGGTTCAGGAAAGTGAATCAAAGCTTCAAGAGATCTGTGTAGCATATTCTTGAGAATTGTGACAAATAGGTTCATGAAGCATTTAAGGCACTTGAAAGAGGTAAACATTTTCTAAAATGGTACATTATAGTGAGGAGACAATGTAAAAATCTCTATGTCAGGAACCTAGTATTGAATGCAAAGCTGAGGAGCATGAAAATGAGTTTAGAGAAGGCATGGGGATTAGTCAAGAAGTATAAGGAGGAAGCCAAAGCACCTTCACTTGGAAAAGTGAAAAATCTGAAGCCTAAGAACATGACTAAAGAAAAATCTACCCTGTCACTACCTACCGAGAAAATTGATCTCACACCTCAAGTTTCAAAGACCAAAGTTTCCACCAACAAGACTTGTAGCAAAAGGGAGAGGAGGTAAAGGGCCTTTGACTGAAGCCTGGAATTTTTTTCTCAAAATTCCAGTTGCACATGTTGTTTTGGTTGGTGAAATAATGTGCTTCTAATGTTTGGAACAGCTTATACTAGTATGATGGTGTTTTGTAAAAACTGGAGGCATTTAAAGGACAATTTTGAAAATTGTGCGATGCAACTGCTACATAGTCGTTGCGTAGACAATGTTTATGCACTTGCACACATGATGGGAGGAAGCCACTTGTCAGAGTTTTAATCTATAAACATGGAGAAGATGTGGAATCCAACTCAGATTTCAGGATCCAGTCATGTGTCATTTTTTAAAGGAAAAATCTTGCGCAAAGTCATTTCTCAGTCATTAGTCAGTCAACATCTAGTTGTCCTTTCTTTTTCTATTTGATTTAGTTCATGAAGATATAATCTTAAAAGATAATTTTTTTTTTATCTAAATATTTAGTTTTTTATATTTAGATGAAGGCATCATGCTTTATGTTTTTAGCTTTTCATCGAGAGAGGAAAAGGACTTTGAGCAAAAAAACCTTTCCTCTTTTTACGTTTTGTGTCGATCAACTATTGGATCAATTATGCAAAGAATCTAGACATTTATCACATTACATTTTAGTCTATTTAAATGAGTTAATACAGATGGAAATGGTTGTTGTTGGTTTCAATATTGTTGGGAGTTGTTGTAGTATTATGCTGTGATCTGTGTTAAATGAGTATTCTTTGATGATGAAGATATTTGAGTTATATTGTAGAGATTATAGTGGTATGAATGTTTCAGAATCATTATCCTTTAGTTTATGTGTAATCTCCTTTATGTTGTCTTATTGATATGCTTTAAAGGTGTATGGAACAACTATGCTTGAATTCATTTTACATGCTCTTGTATAGTTGCTCTAAAATGTTTCAGTTGCAAATGAAATGTTTATACCTTTGAATTCTTTGTCTTTTCCTACTGATATTCATTCATCCAAGTTGCAGTAATGAAATGTAATTTATTCTAACATTATATATGAGTGTATCATTGTAATTATTATAATATACTACAAATTTCTTTCTTATTTCGAAACTCTACTAGTCAAGCCTCTGCACATAAAGGTAGTTTGGAAATGTATGGGCATGATCGACCATGAAGGTCATGATCACATTACATTAGTTTCCTTAGAATCCTCTACCACCCCCAAATAAAAAATCGAACACTTTCTAGATTCGATGTCTACTGAAGTTTGTTTTTCAAAGTTTTGATCTCTGAGTTTTCTCAGTAGGGGAGCCCTCTTAGGTTGAAGAAGACCACTGTATCAACGAAAAGAGGTTTGTGGTTACCTATTTTATCCTTTTCCCTTCAACCTAGAAGAAAATCATGGAGTGATAACATATTGGTGCCATTCTCGGGGATCGAAAGGTCTAATTTTCTCAGAAGTTGTTTTATTTTTAGATTTACATCATAGGCTAAAAATTTTCATAGTTGTTTTGATTGTTCATGAAATTAGCTGCATGAAAATTTATATGAGAAGATCTATCTACTAGGAGGTATATCAGGCATTTCAATATCCAAATCCCCCTATTTTTTTTTGTGATCCCAAAAAAATTCTTATGAAGGACACAATTGTGGTTGAAAGTCAAGCAAGTAATATACCTCTTATAAGATCTCCCTCTTTACTAGAAATTGATTCTCAAGTTCCTTTGTCCAAGACCAGATCTTTCTCCTATATCCCTAATACTCTAGTGGACTTGTCTGTTGATGATATTACACTTCCAGAAGGAGAGTTCAGTCATAATATTCTTCAACAGTTTGGTAAACTGGACGTTTTGGTTAATAAAGTTAAAAAAGCTACTAAAAAGATATTTTATCCCCAAAAAAGGTCCCTTTACAAGTCAATTCGAGTTCTACTTCTGTTTTCTCATCTTTTCAGGTTCCTTCATCATCTATTTCAACTTCTACTCATCTAGTGTTTCCATCACCTATAGTTTATGTCACACCATCTATTAGTCACCCAACTACTTAGATAGTAGTTATGGCAGCAAGATATGCCCGTTTGGTTTTACCAACTCATCTTCATCATTTTCCTTTTAATTATTGTGAAAGGCTTCCCCAATATGATGGAACTGATTAGGTAACTGCTAATCAACATGTTGATAAAGTCAGTGATTTTTTAGATTTGGAGGAAGTAGATCACGATAATGTTAAAATCAGATTGTTTGGATTGACGTTTTTTGGTGATGTCAAGAAATTGGTCAATATTTCTCACCCAGGAGATTTTTCCAATTATCAAGAGTTTGAGGATGCTTTCCTTGCAAGGCGGGTTGAGAAGAAAAATATCTTGCAAATTCTGGTTGAGTATAATAATTTAAAAATACATCCTGGAGAAACTATCCAAGACTTTTCAGTAAGGTTCAACAAAGTGTACAATTATATTCCCGCAGAGATAAAGCCCCCTCTTGGGTGAGATTTACTCTATTATCCTGATTCTTTCAATGCTGAGATGGCCTACTAGATTAGGGAGAGGAATCTAGGAAAACTAGACCACATGCAAAACAAGGCAGTTAGTGTGGAAGTTAATCTTTTATCAAAGAAATCCAAAATGAAAGAAGATAAAATAGTGATAATAAAAGAAGATGACATTACTTTTGTAGATGCTAAGTCGATACATTAGTCAAAACCACAGATAAGGTCATGGATAAAATCTCTTTGAACGATCGAGCAGTAGCTAGAGAACAAAAGATTAGCACACAAATTCTAACCCAAATTTTTGAAGGCATCCACAATTGCCAAACAAAGCAAGAGATTAGAAGGTTATGGAGCACTCACAGCAGAATGTATGGCCATCATTTCAACAGAATTATGCTCAAGATCAAGATGTGGAGGATGAGAATGTAGCGAAAGATCAAATTCTATTTTTTGGTGATGGGCAACAAGATGTGTATTTGACTAAAGAGGATGAAGAGAAGGATTTTCTTGAATATTTTGAAGCAGAGGATGAAGAATTGTTGTTTTCTCAATATCAAAGTGATGTATTAATGATTAAAGCTGAGGATTATAGGAAAGGATATCAAAATTCCATCATGCAAGTGCAACACCAATATAATTTGAGGAATAGAACTATTGGCAGAAATATAGTGAAAAAAAAATACTAGTCAACACTTCAACAATGAAAGAAATAATGACCAATAATGTAAAGAGGGATGTCCCCAGCACAAGTGTTCAAAAGAAGGATGTTCCTAGTACAAGTGCTTAAAGGGAGGATCCGTCTATCACCATCTTACAAAGGAAATAAGTTACATCCAAAGATGTTGCAGAAAAGAAGTAAATTTCCCATAGAAAGGTTCAAAAGGTATCAAATCCCTTTAACCTTGATGTCGAAATTGCTAAATTAAAAATCTCCATTCCACTCGGTGGATTGGTAAAGAACAATAAATACAAGTCTCAAATTTTAAAGGCACTTAGCTTAGTCAAATATTTTGGTACAGTTAATATACGAGATGATCATCCAACTATTATTTTTGGACCAAATATTGATGACAAAGGGAAATACAAGGATGTTCCTCCTTTTTATCATAGTTTGAATGTGCATGAGAAAATACTGCATAACGCAATGCTGGATTCTGGAGCCTCACAGAATATAACGTCGAAAGTGATTATGGAGAGATTAGTCTTAGATATTACAAGACCGTACCAGGACCTCGATTCATTTGATTCCACTAAGGTGAAGTGTCTGGGATTAATTAAATATTTAGAAGTGTCTTTAACTAAAATTCCTTCAAAATTTATTGTTATGCATATTGTGGTGGTGGATATACCTCCTAGGTATGGCATTCTTTTGTCTAGATCTATTGCATGAAGCATTGCAAACAGATATGTCCTATATCACAGTTTTAGTTTTTGGAGGGTAGTCAAGGAGGTTATACAGGGAACCACTCATGCAATACATGATTAGTAGTAAAGATAAACTAATAAATCATCTAGTGTATGTCATTCATTCTGATCTAGACTCATTTGTTTTGTTTAATTCAGGTTGTCCCAATGATGAAGAGACTGCTCAACATGTGGAACAAGAAGGAGATAGTGCTCAAAACTTAAAAATTTAGGAAAATATTCTGAACTAGATAGCAGGATAAAATCCACTATTCTAGAAATTTCAGAAGAAGCAAACAACAAGAAAAATTATGTGGAAGAAAATCATGGAATGGAGGGACAAGACAACAAGAAAGGTGAGAAACAGAGCGACCTAATTATCTATGAGAAGTTTGAAAATTTGAATCCTGAAATAGTTAATAAAGAGCAGAGAAAAGTATCTTTTGACCATGCATTTCGATGGGGCAAAAAGCAGAGGAAGTTTTGGTGCAGGGATATGATTAACTAACCCAGAAGTTGGTATGTCAAAGATATGCTCATACAAGTTAGTATTTCACTGTACTAATAATGTAACATAGTATGAAGCTCTCATTTTGTATCTATGAAATTTGAAGAAATCCAGAGCTAGGTGAATAGTTGTTTATGATGATTCTCAACTAGTTGTTAGACAACCCAAAGGTCAATATCAAAAAAAGCATCCCTGAATGCATGCTAATTGTAATTTTGTCTTATTTGCAGCATTTCGTTGAATACAGTTTTCTAGCTATCCCAAGGAAATATAATGTTGTTACAGGTGCATTGGCTACTTCAGCCTCTGATTTTGAAATTCCCAGTAGTGTTAATGGGAAATATTAGGTAGAATTCAGACATATGCCTATTGACCTGGATAACATGAAGCACTTTCAAGTCCTCGAAAATGACAAATAGTTGGAGAATTTTTTATTAATGAGGGAGAAATTTACCAAAATTAAAGTGGAAAGGGATGGCAGGTGGGAAGATGTAGATAAAGAGTGTTTCATTAATCAATTCAAAGAAGAGTTAGATAAGCAAGGTATTGAGTTAAAAATATTACAACTCAAAGACAATGTTATTCTAAGAGGGCTTGTACCTTTGGAGGAACTGTTTAACCAGAATGATGTGGCCAAAATGCCAAAACTAGCACCTGTTGGAGAAGGAGTTGAAGAATGCAAGATAGGTACAACAGAACATGCAAAAATGATAAAATTGTCCAAGACCTTGAGTTCCTAAATCAAGAAAAAATACTTGGAATTGTTGACTGAATTTTCTGATGTGTTTGCCTAGGTGCATGAAGACATGAAGGTGTGTAATAAAGCCATTATTCAGCACACAATACCAGTCAAAGAAGATCAAAAACCATTCAAGCAGAAGTTGTGAAGGACAAATCTAGTTTTGGTACTGCTGATCAAGAAAGAGGTAAGGAAGTCGTTTGATGCTAGAATAATAGAACCTCTTAGATTTTCCGATTGGTTATCTAATTTGGTATCAGTGAGAAAGAAGACAAGAGGGATTAGATTATGTGTAGATTTTAGAAACTTGAATAGGGTGTCACTCAAGGGCACCTATATGTTGCCAAATTATGGAACATATAGTTTAGAAGGTAGTTGGTGCAAAAATAATGTCATCCCTGGATGGTTTTTCTGGCTATAACCAGATCTTGGTTCACCAAAAGACCAAGATAAGGCTTCCTTCACCACCGCTTGCAAAACTTTCAAGTATGCCAATATGTCATTTGGTTTAATGAAAGCAGGGGTAATAATTCAATGAGATATGGTTATAGTTTTTGTAGAGGAAAAAAATAAGCTGCTTTTCAAATACCTTGATGATATTAATATTTATCCACATTGTGATGATGATCATTTACAACACTTAAGAGCATCCTTCGAGAATTGTAGGAAATAAGCCATATCCTTAAATCCTAAGAAATCATTGTTTGGGGTGGAGGAAGGAAAGATTTTGGGACACATTATTTCAAAAGATGGTATCAAAATAGATCCTAACCAAGTGGCAACCATCTAGAAAATGAAAATTCCTCAGAGTAAAAAGGAGAATCAAACCTTTTTGGGAAAAATTAATTTCTTTAGGAGGTTGATTCCGAATATGGCTGAAATTTTAAAAAAAGTCATAGACATGTTGAAGTAGGACAACAATGTGAATTGGGTCAGTCCAGATTATACATGATAATTCATAATTTTTTCTTTTACTTATGAGCACAATATTGTTGATGTCCTATTGTAGAAAAATTAGCATGGAGTAGAACAACCTATTTCCTTCTTTAGGTGAGTGCTCAGAGACGTTGCACTCAAATATGACATAATGGAGAAACAAGCATTTTATCTTGTTGAAGCCTTAAAGGATTTTTGGGTATATATTTTCTGTTTTCATATTCTTGCTTATGTGCCTAGTGCTGCAATCAAAAACATTTTGACTCAAATTGATCTGGATGGAATAAGGGGCTAGTGGATTGCTTTTGTACTTGAATTTGACATAAAGATCAAGCCAACAAAACTCATTAAAGGGCAAGGCTTGGCTCGAATGATGGCCGAATCCAATTTGCACACACTCGAAATCAACTTCTTAGTTGTCCTAGTAGAAGAGGATCTCTCAAGTAGTGTAGAACAAGTTCTGGAAATGTTTGTTGCCTCACCTTGTCATGCTGATATTTTATATGTGTTGCAACATTTACAAGGACCTCTAGATTGGCCTAAAACTAAAGCTCACTTTCTAAAGTTGAAGGGAGTAAAATTATGTATTATTGATTACTTCTTGTACTGGAAGGATCCCAATGGAATTTTTCTCAATTGTTTATTAGAATATGAGGGTCAAGCAACAATGGAGTAGTTTCACAAAGGAGATTGTGGTAGACACTTGTATTGGAAAACCACAGTGAACAAGATATTAAGAGATGGCCTTTATTGGCATAGTTTGTTTGCCGATGTTTATAAAAAGGTGGCTAGATGTTGGGAATGCCAAATGTTTGAAAGAAGAAATAATTTTCTCCCGCTGCCACTGAATCTAGCAGTTGAGTTAACATTTTAGCAATGGGGATTCAATTTTATTGCTCAAATTCATCCCACTTCTTCTGGATAGAATAAGTGGATATTGACAGGAACTGATTACTTTACAAAGTGGATTGAGGCAATCCTGACCAGAGAAGCTACAAAGACAATAATCATCTAGTTTTTGAAAGGTAACATTTTGTCTCGTTTTGGTCATCCACAAAACATTATCACAAATAATGTCACTTCTTTTAGATATAAAAAGATGATAGAGTTCTGTCAGAAATACAACATTGTTCTAGGACACTCTACAACCTATTACCCTTAGTGTAATGGCTTGGCAAAATCTTCAAATAAAATTTTGGTAAATATTATGAAGAAAATTTTGCATGAAAATAAGAAGAATTGGCACAAAAGGTTGGTACATACATTGTGGTAAGACCATGTGAGTACTAAGAAGTCGATAGACTTGTCTCTATTTCAACTGGTCTATCAAACATATGCACTCTTTCATTCCTAATCAGAAGTCCCAGTTATGAATTTGTTGCAGGAGGCTAAAGTAAAGTCCAAAGATATGCAATGAAGTATTGGCCAAATGATTCAATTTCAGTGGTCCAGAGAAGAGGTCTTTAAAAATACACACCTCATACAAGAAAAAATAAAAAGAACTTATGAACAAAGAATATAGGTAGCTCATTTTCAAATTGGAGATCTGGTATTAATGTGGGATGCTTGAAATGTAGATAAGGGCAAACATGGAAAGTTTGAAAATCCATGGAAAGGACCTTTTAAGATTGCTGCATCTAGGGGAAAATTTCTTATATGCCTGAGGATTTACCTGATCAACCAATTGGAGTAGGGCCTATAAATGGCAGTATCCTGAAGCATTTTCCCACATAATTTCAGAGCTACAAAATCATTTCATTGTCTATACCATTCTACTTTCTAATAATGAATGTATGGGTAGTAGGAGTTGGGATTTGAAGCCCTAAGGTGAAGGCCACAAGGTCTTGGTTTTCTGGTGCCATAAATAAGTTAGTTTGTTAGATATAAGTCTCTTATTTATGTTGTATTTTTTAGTTAGTCAGGTCACTAAATTTTTTATATTTGTTAGTATTTCTCATAGTATTCATTGCCCAATGGATACGCTTCTAGTATGCAGTGTCATTCTTGGCAACTCACAGGGAGGCTGCCACCGTCAATGGATGTAATGTTAGAGTGAGTTAATTTATTATTAATCGAAGGTCTTCAAAAAATCATATATTTGTTGTCATACAAAGGATCAAAACTCACAAAAAATTTTACGTTTATGATTCTGACTAACCATTGCCTAGGAAGTCATTATGAAAGTGGTTTTCATTTGGTCATCAAAATGTTAATATTTAATGGGAAGGGGTGTTTGAGTTTGAGAGCTATCATTATGATTTTTGAGTCAGGTTATGGGGATTTTTTAGATTCATTCAACTGAACTATGTGTTTATAGTCAAAAGGAATGATGTTGAAGCAATATGGTTATAAATATAACAGTTTTTTCCCTATTCG
The DNA here is from genome assembly GCA_000404065.3 of Pinus taeda. Taxonomy (NCBI): domain Eukaryota; kingdom Viridiplantae; phylum Streptophyta; class Pinopsida; order Pinales; family Pinaceae; genus Pinus; species Pinus taeda. The sequence goes on along the minus strand of APFE031007800.1, from coordinate 21,252 downwards.
TATATCATTTATTCCCCTCATGCTTTACTCCCTATTTATCCCCATTCTCTATTTGTTCCCTTAGTCCTACATATTCTACTCGCTTATCCCCTTATCCTTTCAAATTATTCCATATTCCAAAGCATCCATGATATCCCTTATTCTTGTTTAGTCCTAAATCCCCTTTTATCCTAATCCTATGTCCCTTTCAATCATCGGCCTAGATTTCCCTACTAAAACATCATTTGTATGATCATAAAAACCCACCAGAATATATTATACATTCGTTCGATCATCATACCCACATCATTATCCGAAACCCTCTCACACCCCAAAAGTTTAAAAAAGATTTCTTTTCTGGTGGAGTGTTGGTTAAACAATAGGTTTAATTATTTTATCACAAATTTTGAATCATTCTCAAATTTCTCCAAGAGACTGCAATTTTGATTGTTTCTGATCACAGGTGAATGAATTGGTTCATCATGCAGGAAGTCTAAATAACTGGTTCCACATCCAATGCACATAATGAAGAGTTTCAGAAATTGTGTTGTGCTGTTGCTATGCAATTGCTACACAGAGTGTCCCTGAAGATACCATAACTCACACAAATTAGTTTCAACATTATGAGAGGTAGGAGTGAGTTTCCATGTTTGTGAATTTTTTTCTCAACAACTCTATTACACACAATAAAGGTATTTTTATTCTCTTTCTGCAAAGATTTTCTACGCATACGCTAATTGTCAACCACGTGCACAATCAGTTTCTATTTTACATTCATGTCTTGTTGATGAGGAAAAGTGACCATCACGAAATCCTCGGTGGCTAGGGTAAATTTGGAATGAAACAAAGTGTAAGCCTTTCATGTCGTCACTATTTCATACATCTGTTTTGTTGAGTTTGCACTGTCACACTTGTATAGTATTTTACTCTCTGATTTTTACACGTGACCTTCCATAAAGTTTGAGTCGAGCCTGCTAGATATTATAGTTGATGGCTCCCACTACCAATAGAAAGGGAAGGGACATAGTACATTTTGAACCCAACACCTTAAACCTCATAAATTCCTCCCCAACCATTAGAGCTTCTTTCAAGAAAAATGGTTTCATTCCATTCTTCTAGAAGGTCGAGAAGGTGGGTCACAATACTAGATTGGAAATCCTTTTTGCTCTGAACCTCCTCGATAACGAGGTCAAGTTAGGGAATGTGGATATTGTTATTACAAAAAAATCCAGTGTAGAAGCTACAAGTCTCCCCCCAACAGGTGAAAAATGGTTCAAAGAAGATTAAATTGACATCTTAGCCTTTAAGCAGTTTGTCAAGCCTGAGAACATTGATACATTTACTACAACTTTTCCCACCATCTACTTGCATGACCATTATAGTGAACTATTAAAATTTATCCAGAGGTATTTCACATGTGAGGGTAGAGTCAGCTGGGTATACCCGTATCATCTGAGACTCTTATGGCACTTCACAAACAAGAAACCTATGAACCTTCCCTTTTTCTTATTTAAAAGTTTGGAAAGGATGGAAATCAAAGTTCAGATGTAAAAAGATAATCTTATGTCAAATATTTTTCATTTTTCCCTCATAAAAATCTTAGTCAAATTTGTAGTTGACAGAAGCAAGATTTACTGGTTTCATTTCTTGTCCAGCATGAGTTTATTGCCACAAACATAATCTTTGTTAATACAGATTTGTGAGGAGGAAGAAGTTCATGAAATACAAGAGAAGAAGGTCACTCGCTTAGTCAAAGAGGCCAATACGGTTGAAGAAAAAGATGAGAAACCTAGCAAAAAGTTGAAAGGTAAACTTGGAAAATAGGGTAAAAAACAGGTTCCGAAAGATAGAGAAAACTTTAGAAACCAAGGTTAAGGTGGCATCATCTTAGACCACCAAGTTTCAGGTCAAGGTAAAAGAGATAGTTAAGAATGAAGAGGTCACGATGCGACCTAGGACTAGGTCAAGCACAAAGAAGAATGTGGAGGGGACATGCCCTCAGGTAGTTGTTGAAATTTCTGAGGATAGAAAGGAAGAAAAAAAGATGACAACAAAGAAGAGGACGTGAAGTAGGATGAACCGAACTAGTAGAAGATACAATGCATTATGAATAAAGCACCATAGAGTATGAGGAACAAGACCCTAAGGTGTTCAACATGAAAGAAGCTCGTTCCAAATATCAGATGATAACATTTCCGAAGAAGAAAAACAAAGACCTTAAATAAGTAGCCCAACCAAGAAATGGAAAGGGAGAGTCATCTCCAGGAACTATTGTTGAGAGGAAAGGAAAACATGTATGAATTGTTGAACAAGCCAAGGAGATTGCAATGGAATCCACTGGACCCTCAACAAGAGCATCCAAATCAAAATTCAACTATGTACAACAGTTGAAGAAGGTGGCTCCAACACCTCAGAAGGCACATATTATCAGTGGAAAGAATATTAGAGATGTCCAGAAGAGCAGGAGGAAATTTAGGAACAGGTCGAGAGGTTCAGGCAAGCGAATCAGAGTTACAAGAGATTTGTGCAACATATGCTTCAGAATTGTGACAAATAGGTTTGTGAAGCATCTAAGGCCATTGAGAGAGGTAAAGAATCTATAAAATGGTCCATTCTAGTGAGGAGACAATATAAAAACCTCTATGTTAGCAACCTAGTATTGAATACAAAGCCGAGGAGCATGAAAAATGAGTTTGGAGAATGCATTGGGATTGGTTAAGAAGTATAAGGAGGCAGCCAAAGCACCTTCACCTAGAAAAGTACAAAAGCTAAATTCTAAGACCATGACTGAAGAAAAACCTACCCTATCACTACCTAATGAGAAAGTTGACCTCACACCTCAAGTTTCAAAGGCTAAAGTTTCCACCAGCAAGACCTCTAGCAAAAGGAAGAGGAGGTAAAGCGCCTTTGATTGAAGCATGACTTTTTTTTTCAAAATTCAAGTGGTAGATGCTATTTGGTTGGCGAAATGATGTGGTTCTGATGTTTGGAGGAGCTTATACTAGTGTGATGGTGTTTTGTAAGAACTAGAGGCATATAGAGGACAATTTTGATAATTGTGCTACACAGTTCCTACGTAATCGTTGTGCAACTGTTGCAGTGACAACATAGTTACCGATCAAACGAGAAAATGACCTAGAACACATTTTTTTGAGGGAGAAAAAAATCACTTGATTTTGAAAAGTGGTGATTCAGAATACACATTTCTTTTGGAGCATATTTTTGGCACTCTAAATTTTCTTATGTATCAAGTATGATTTTTTTTTTAAAATCTTAGTGATTTACAAGCTAGTTTTGAAAAGTGTTGATGCAACATCAAAATAGTTTTTTAGAGGGATTATTTTTGACACTTTAAACATTTTTATTTATCAAGTATGGACAATTTTTTTGTTAGTAATTTTCATCTTGATTTTGAGAAGTGTTGATGCAATATCAACCCTTTTTGTTTAGAGCCCTTATTTTTTAAACTTTAAATTTTCTAATGTGTTAAGTGTAATTATCTTTTTTTAAATGTTGGTGATTTTCATGTTGGTAATAAAATATAAAAAATAAAATATAAAAGCATGACAAAAGAAATCAAATTCAAAAAAATATATAAAAGAAGAAGAAGAAGAAAAAAAAAAGGTAAAAATAATAAACAAAATTAAGTTGTAGAAAGAAAAAAATTAAATATTAAAAAAATTAATAACAAGTAATAAAACGTAAAATAAAAAATAAAAAACATCGCAAAAAAATTCAAATATATAAAATATATAAAAAGACAAAAAAAACTATAAAATGTAAAAAAAATCAAAATTTAAACCCAAATTTTCGAAGGCATCCACAATTACTAAACAAACCTAGAGAGCAGAAGGGTCTGAATCAATCACAGTGGAATGTATGACCATCATTTCAATGGAATTATGCTCAAGAACAAGATGTGCAGGATGAGAATGTGGCGGCAGATCAAATTCTATTTTTTGGTGATGGGCAACAAGATGTGTATTTGAATAAAGAGGATGAAGAGGAGTTTCTTGAATATTTTGAAGCAGAGGATGAAGAGTTGTTGTTTTCTCAATATCAAAGTGATGTATTAATGGTTAAAGCTGAGGATTATAGGAAAGGATATCAAAATTCCATCATGCAAGTGTAGCACCAATATAATTTGAGGAATAGAACTATGGGTAGAAATGTAGTGAAAAAAGAAATACTAGTCAACAGTGCAACAATGAAAGAAATGGCAACCAATAATGTAAATAAGGATGTCCCTAGCACAAGTATTTAGGAGAAGGATGTTACTAGTACAAGTGCCTAAAGGAAGGATCCGTATATCACCATCTTACAAAGGAAAGAAGATACATCCAAACATGCTACAGAAAAGAAGGAAGCTGCCCATAAAAAGGTTGAAAAGGTATTAAATCCCTTTAACCTTGATGGTGAAATTGCTAAATTAAAGATCTGCATGGCACTCAGTGAATTGGGAAAAAACAATAAATACAAGTCTCAAATTTTAAAGGCATTTAGATTAGACAAATCTTCTGATATAGTTGATATACGGGATGATCATCCAGCTATTATTTTTGGACCAAATATTGATGACAAAAGGAAAGATAGGGATGTTCCTCCTTTCTATCTTAGTTTGAATGTGCATGAGAACATAATGCAATGCTGGATTCTAGAGCCTCACACAATCTAATGCCAAAAGTGATTATGGAGAGATTAGGCTTAGATATTACAAGACCATACTAGGACCTCGATTCATTTGATTTCAGTAAGGTGAAGTGTCTATGATTAATTAAAGATTTAGAAGTATCTTTAACTAAAATTCCTTCAAAATGTATGGCTATACATATTGTGGTGGTGGATATACCTCCTAGCTATGGCATTCTTTTGTCTAGATCTTGGATGAAAAAATTGTATGAGGCATTGCAAACAAATTTGTCTTATATCACAACTTCCGTTTTTGGAGGGCAATTAAGGAGTTTATACAAGGAACCACTCATGCAATACATGATTATTAGTAAAAATAAACCCATAAATCATCTAGTGTATGTCGTTCATTCTGATCTGGACTCATTTGTTTTGTTTAATTCAGGTTGTCCCAATGATGAAGAGACATCTCCACATGTGGAACAAGAAGTAGATAGTGCTCAAAATTTAAAAATTTGGGAAAATATTCTAAACTAGATAGCAAGATAGAATCAACTGTTCTAGAAATTTCAGAAGAAGTAAACAACAAGAAAAATTATGTGGAAAAAAATCATGGAATGGAGGGACAAGACAACAACAAAGGTGAGAAACAGAGCAACCTAATTATCCATGATAAGTCTAAAAAATTGAACCCTGAAATAGGTAATAAAGAGCAGAAAAAAGCATGTTTTGACTATACATTTCAATGGGGCAGCAAGCAAAGGAGGTGCTAGTGCGGGGATATGGATAATTAGCCAGAAGTTGGTATGTCAAAGATATTCTCATACAAGTTAGTTTTTTATTGTACTAATAATGTAACTGAATATGAAGCTCTCATTTTGGATGTACGAAATTTGAAGAAATCGAGAGCTAGGAGAACAATTGTTTTTATGATTCTCAACTAGTTGTTAGACAAACCAAAAGTCAATATCAAACAAAGCATCACTGAATGCATGTTGATCATAATTTTGTCTTAGATTATTTGCAGGATTTTGTTCAATATAGTTTTCCAGCTGTCCCAAGAAAATATAATGTTGTTATAGGTGCATTGGCTACCTCAGCCTCTGATTTTGAAATTCCCAGTAGTGTTAAAGGGAAATGTTAGGTGGAATTCAGACATATGCCTATTGTCCTAGATAACATGAAGCACTTTCAAGTCTTTGAAAATGACAAATAGTTGGAGAATTTTTTATTAATGAAGGAAGAATTTACCAAAATTAAAGGGGAAAGGGATGGCATATGGGAAAATGTAGATAAAGAGTGTTTCATTAATCATTTCAAAGAAGAGTTAGATAAGCAAGGTATTGAGTTAAAAATATTATAGCTCAAAGACAATGTTCTTCTAAGAGGGCTTGTACCTTTGGAGGAATTGTTTAACCAGAATGATGTGGCCAAAATGCCAAAACTAGCACCCGTTGGAGAAAGAGTTGAAGAATGTAAAATAGGTTCAATAGAATACGCAAAAATGATAAAATTGTCCAAGATCTTGAGTTCATAAATCAAGAAAAAATACTTGAAATTTTTGATTGAATTTTTTGATCTGTTTGCCTAGGTGTATGAAGACTTGAAGGTGTGTAATAAAGACATTATTCAGCACACAATACTAGTCAAAGAAGATCAGAAACCATTCAAGCAGAAGTTGCGAAGGATAAATCTAGTTTTGCTACCGCTGATCAAGAAAGAGGTAAGAAAGTCATTTGATGCTAGCATAATAGAACCTCTTAGATTTTCCGATTGGTTTTCTAACTTGGTACCAATTTGAAAGAAGACAAGAGGGATTAGATTATGTGTAGATTTCAGAAACTTGAGTAGGGTGTCACTCAAGGGAAACTATTTACTGCCAAATTATGGACCATATACTTCAGAAGGTAGTTGGCGCAAAAAAAATGTCATCCCTGGATGGTTTTTCTAGCTATAACCAGATCTTGGTTCACCCAAAAGACAAAGATAGGGCTTCCTTAACCACACCCTGGGGAACATTCAAGTATGTCAGGATGTCGTTTCTTCTTATGAATGCAGGGGTAACAATTCAATGAGCTATGGATATAGTTTTTGCAGAGGAAAAAGATAAGCTTATTTTCAAATACCTTGATGATATTAATATTTATTCACAGTCTAATGATGATCATTTACAACACTTAAAAGAATCGTTTGAGAAGTGTAGGAAATAACCCATATCCTTAAATCCTAAGAAATAATTGCTTGGGGTCGAGGAAGGAAAGATTTTGGGACATATTATTTAGAAAGATGGTATCAAAATAGATCCTAACCGAGTTGCAACCATCTAGAAAATGGAAATTCCTAGGAGTAAAGACGAGAATCATACCTTTTTGGGCAAAATTAATTTCTTTAGGAGGTTCATTCCAAATATGGCCAAAATTTTAAGAAAACTCATAGACATGTTGAAGCAAGACAACGAGGTGAATTGGGCCAGTCCATATTATACACGATAATTCATGATTGTTTCTTTTTCTTCTAAGCATAGTATTGTAGATGTCCTATTGTAGAAAAATTAGCATGGAGTAGAACAACCCATTTCCTTCTTCGGGTGAGTGCTCAGACACACTGCGCTCAAATATGACATAATGGAGAAATAAGCATTTTATCTTGTTGAAGCTTTAAAGGATTTCTGGGTATATATTTTTCATTTTCATATTCTTAACTATGTGCCTAGTGTTGCAATAAAAAACATTTTGACGGAAATTGATCTGGATGGAAGAAGGGGCAACTGGATCGCTTTTGTACATGAATATGACATCGAGATCAAGCCAACAAAACTTGATAAAGGGCAAGGCTTGGCTCGAATGATGGTTGAATCCAATTTGCACACACTCGAAATCAATTTCTTAGCTTTCCTAGTAGAAGAGGATCTCTCAAGTAGTGTACAACAATTTCTGGAAATGTTTGCTGCCTCACCTTATCACGCTGATATTTTATGTGTTACAATGTTTACAAGAACCTTAAGATTGGCCTAAAACTAAATCTCACTTTCTAAAGTTGAAGGGAGTAAAATTATCTATTATTGATCAGTTCTTGTACTGGAAGGATCCCGATGGAATTTTTCTCAATTTTTTATTAGAAGATGAGGCTCAAGCGACAACGGAGCAGTTTCACAAAGGAGATTATGACATGCACTTGTATTGGAAAACCACAGTGAACAAGATATTAAGAGTTGGCCTTTATTGGCATAGTTTGTTTGCTGATGTTTAGAAAAAGGTGGGCAGATGTTGGGAATGCTAGATCTTTGAAAGAATAAATAATTTTCTCCCATTGTTGTTGAATCTGGTAGTTGAGTCACCATTTCAGCAATGGGGATTCAATTTTATTGCTGAAATTCATCCCACTTATTTTGGATAGAATAAGTGGATATGGACAGGAACTTACCACTTTACAATGTGGATTGAGGCAGTCCCGACCAGACAAGCTATATAGACAATAATCATTTAATTTTTGAAAGGTAGCATTTTGTCTTGTTTTGGTTGTCCACAAAAAATTATCACAAACAATGTCACTTCTTTTAGATCTAAAAAGATGACAGAGTTCTGTCACAAATACAACATTGTTCTAGGACACTATACAACCTATTATCCTAAGGGTAATGGCATGGCAAAATCCTTGAATAAAATTTTGGTAAATATTATGAAGAAAATGTTGCAAGAAAATAAGAAGAATTGGCACAAAAAGTTGGTACATGCATTGTGGGAAGACCATGTGAGTACTAAGAAGTCAATAGACTTGTCTCTATTTCAACTGGTCCATGGAACATATGCACTCTTTCATTCCTAATTAGGAATCCCAGTTATGAATCTATTGCAGGAGGTTCAGATAAATTCAAATGATATGAAACGTAGTATTGGCCAAATGATTCAGCTTCAGTAGTCTAGAGAAGAGGTGTTTAAAAATACACACCTCATATAAGACAAAATAAAAGGAATTTATGAACAAAGTTAAAACATAGCTGATTTTCAAATTGGAGATCTGGTATTAATGTGCGATGCTCAAAATGTAGATAAGGGAAAACATGGAAAGTTCAAATATCAATGGAAAGGACCTTTAAATATTACTAGGAAAAAAGATTATCTTCTTGAGGATTTACTTGATCAACTAGTTGGAGCAAGGCCTATAAATGGCAGGCTGCTGAAGAATTTTCTCACATAATTTCAGAGCTGCAAAATCATGTCATTGTCTATACCATGTTACTTTCTAATAATGCAAGTGTGGGTAGTAGGAGTTGGGATTTGAAGCCTATGGTGAAGGTCACGAGGTCTTGTTTTTCTAGTGCCATAAATAAGTTAGTTTTTGAGATATAAGTCTCTCAGTTATGTTGTTTTTCTTAGTCAGTCCGGTCACTAATTTTTTTAGATTTGTTAGTCTTTCTTTTAGTTTTTCTCATAGTATTTGTTGCATAATGGATAAGGTTCTAGTATATGGTGTTGTTGTTGGCAACTCACAGGGAGGCTGCCACCCTCAATGGAGATAATGTTAGAGTTAGTTAGTTTATTATTAATCAAAGGTCTTCGAAAAATCATATTTTTGTTGTCATAAAAAGGGTCAAAACTCTCAAAATGTTTCAAGTTTATGATTATGACTAACAACTGCCTAGGAAGTCATTATGAAAGTGGTTTTCATTTGATCATCAAAGTCTTAATATTTAATGGGAAGGGGTGTTTGGGTTTGAGAGCTATCATTATGATTTTTGAGTCAAGTTTTGGGGATTTGTTAGAGTCGTTCAACTAAACAATGTGTTTATAGTCAAAAGGAATGATGTCAAAGTGACATGGTTATAAATATAACAATTTTTTCCCTCTTCGTATATCATTTATTCCCCTCATGCTTTACGCCCTATTTGTCCCCATTTTCTATTTTTTCCCTTAGTCCTACATATTTTACTCCCTCATCCCTGTATCCTTTCAATCTATTCCCTATTCTAAAGCATCCATGACATCCCTTATTCCTGTTTAGGCCTAAATCCCCTTTATCCTAATTCTATGTCCCTTTCAATCATTGGCCTAGATTCCCCTACTAAAACATCATTTGTATGATCATAAAAACCCACCTGAATATATTATACATTCATTCGATCATCATACCCACATCATTATCCCAAACCATATCACAGCCCCAAAGTTTAAAAATTATTTCTTTTCTGGTGGAGTGTTGGTTAAACAATAGGTTAAATTATGTCATCACAAATTTTGAATCATTTTCAAATTTCTCCAACAGGCCACAATTTTGATTGTTTTTGATCATAGGCGAATGCATTGGTTCATCATGCAGGAGGTCTAAAGAATTAATTGCACATTCAATGCAGATAACAAGGAGTTTCATAAATTTTGTTGCATTGTCTTTACGCAACTGCTATACAGAGTGTGCCTGGAGCTTCCATAGCTCACGTAGATCAGTTTCAACATTGTAAGAGATACAAGTGAGTTCCCCTATTTGTGAATTTGTTGCTCAACAACCTGATTATGCAAAATAAAAGGTATTTTTATTCTCTTTTTGAAAATATTTTCTACGCATACCCTGATTGTGAACCATCTGCATAATCAGTTTCTAGTTTACATTCATGTCTTGTTAATGAAGACAAGTTACCAGCACGAAATCCTGGGTGGCTAGGGTAAATTTGGACTGAAACAAAGTGTAATCCTTTCGTGTCATCATTGTTTCATACATTTGTTTTGCTGAGTTTGTGTTGTAACACTTGTATAGTCTTTAACTCTATGATTTGTACACGTGACCTTCCATAAAGTTTGAGTCGAGCCTTCTAGATATTAGGGTTGATGGCTCCCAATACCTATAGAAAGGGAAGGGACATAGTACATGCTGAACCCAACACCTTAAACTTCATAAATTCCTCCCCAACCATTAGAGTTTCTTTCGAGAATGATGGTTTCATTCCATTCTTCCAGAAAGTCGAGAAGGTGGGTCACAATACCGGATTGGAAAGCCTTTTTGCTCTGAACCTCCTTGATAACAAGGTCAAGTTAGGGAATGTGGAGATTGTTATTACAAAAAAAATCATTGTAGATGCTACAAGTCTCCCCACAACAGGTGAAAAATGGTTCAAAGAAGATGAAATTGACATTTTAGCCTTTAAATAGTTTGTCAAGCCTGAGAACATTGATAAATTTGCTACAAGTTTTCCCACCATCTACCTACATGACCATTATAGTGAACTGTTAAAATTTATCCAGAGGTATTTCACATGTGAGCGTAGATTCAGTAGGGTATACCCATATCATCTAAGACTCTTATGGTGCTTCAAAAACAAGAAACCTATGAACCTTCCCTTTTTCCTATTTAAAAGTTTGGAAAGGATGGAAACAAATGTTCAAATGTAAAAAGGTAATTTTATGTCCAATATTTTTCATTTTTCCCTCATAAAAATCTTAGTCAAATTTGCAATTGATAGAAGCAAGATTTACTGGTTTCATTTCTTGTCTACCATTGGTTTATTGCCACAAACATAATCTTTGTTAGTAAAGATTTGTGAGGAGAAAGAAGTTCATGAAATACAGGAGAAGAAGATCACTCGTTCAGTCAAAGAGGCCAATATGGTTGAAGAAAAAGATGAGAAACCTGGTAAAATGTTGAAAGGTAAATGTGGAAAATAGAGTAAAAAATAGGTTATGAAAAACAAAGAGAAAACCTCAGAAACCAAGGTTCAAGTGGCATCATCTCAAACCATCAAGTTTTAGGTCAAGGTAAAAGAGATAGTTAAGAATGAAGAGGTCATTATGAGACCTAAGACTAGGCCAAGCATAAATAAGAATGTGGAGGGGACATGCCCTCAAGTAGTTGTTGAAATTTCTAAGGATAGAAAGGAAGAAAAAAAAGAAGACAACAATGAAGAGGAAGTGAAGCAAGATGAACCAAACTAGTCAAAGCCAGGAGAAGATACAATGCATTATGAGTAAGGCACCATATAGTATGAGGAAGAAGACCCTAAGGTGGTCAAGATGAAAGAAGCTCATTCCAAATATCAGATGATAACATTCCTGAAGAATAAAAATGAAGACCTTAAATAAGTAGCCCAACTGACAGATGGAAAGGGACAGTCATCTCCAAGAACTATTTCTAAGGGGAAAGGAAAACATGTCTCATTTGTTGAACAAGCCAAGGAGATTGCAATGGAATTTAGTGGACCCTCAGCAAGAGCATCCAAATCAAAAATCAACTATGTACGACAGTTGAAAAGGATGGCTCAAGCACCTCACAAGGAAAATTTTAATTAGTGGAAAGAATATCAGAGATGCTTAGAAGAGCTGGAGGAAATTTAGGAACAGGTCAAGAGGATCAGGCAAGCGAATCAAAGTTACAAGAGATTTGTGCAGTGTATTCTTGAGAATTGTGACAAATAGGTTCGCGAAGAATCTAAGGCTATTGAGAGAGGTAAACGTTCTGTAAAATGGTCCATTCTAGTGAGGAGACAATGTAAAAGCCTCTATGTTAGGAACCTAGTACTGAATACAAAGCCAAGGAGCATCAAAATCAGTTTGGAGAATGCATTGGGATTGGTTAAGAAGTATAAGGAGGCAACCAAAGCACCTTCACCTAGAAAAGTGCAAAAGCTAAAGTCTAAGATCATGACTGAAGAAAAACCTATGCTATCACTACCTAATGAGAAAATTGACATCACACCTCAAGTTTCAAAGACTAAAGTTTCCACCAGCAAGAGCTCTAGCAAAAGGAAGAGGAGGTAAGTGGCCTTTCACTGAAGCATGATTTTCTTTTTTGAAAATTCAAGTGGTAGATGCTATTTGGTTGGGGAAATGATATGGTTCTGATGTTTGGAGAGGCTTATACTAGTATGATGGTGTTTTGTAAAAATTGGAGGCATTTGAAGGACAATTTTGGTAATTGCGCTACACAATTACTATGTAGTCATTGCACAACTGTTGTGGAGGCAACATAGTTACCGATCAAATGAGAAAATGACATAGTACCCATTTTTTGAGGTAGAAAAAAATCACTTGATTTTGAAAAGTGGTGATTTAGAATACACAATTTTTTTGGAGCATATTTTTGGCACTTTAAATTTTCTTATGTATCAAGTATGATTTTTTAATTTTTTTAAATCTTAGTGATTTACAAGCTGATTTTGAAAAATGTTGATGCAACATCAAAATAGTTGTTTAGAGGGCCTATTTTTGACACTTTAAATTTTTTTATGTATGAAGTATGGACATTTTTTTTTGTTAGTAATTTTCATCTTGATTTTCAGAAGTGTTGATGCAATATCAGCATTTTTTGTTTACAGCCCTTATTTTTTAAACTTTAAATTTTCTAATGTGTTAAGTGTAAATATGTTTTTTTATGTTGGTGATTTTCATGTTGGTAATAAACATAAAAATAAAATTATAAAAGTATTATAAAATAATTAAATTTTAAAAAAATATATATTAAAAAAGAATAAAAAAACATAAAAAAGTAATAAATATAAACAAATTAAGTTGTAGAAAAAAAATTTTAATGTTAAAAATATTTAAAACAAATACAACACTCAAAAATAATACAAAAACAGATTTTGATATGAAAAAATAAAAGACATTAAAAATAAAAAACTCAAAATAAAAAATAAAAAATAAACAAGTTAATAAACGTAAAATAAAAAATAAAAACATTACGAAAAAAATCAAATATATAAAAAGATCGGAAAAAAACTATTAAAATGTAAAAAGATCAAATTACTTTTAAAATTAAAATAAAAATTAAAAATAATGGAATATTAAAAAAATACAATAATTTAGACAAAATAAAAGTTAAGCAAGAAAATGAAGAAAAGAAATTTAAAACTTTTTTTTTGAAGTCATAACATAAAATAAAATATTTAATTAAACATGGAAAAGAAAAAATTTAAACATTAAAATGAAAATTATTAAAAAAATAAAATATTATAATAAAAACATTAAAAAAATAAATATATTGAAAAAAATGGAAAAGAGGCCCTCGAGTGGCAGGGGTTGATACTGGGAATTGGCCCATGCCACCCCAGGGCCTGTTGGACCGCAAGGGTGGGCAGGGAAGGAGCTACAAAGCTCATTCCCTATCTACCCCCGCGATGCAACATGCCATGGGGTGGTAGTGTCTGATTTTGGGTATTGGACCCTACCACCCCCTTGTCGGCTAGGCCATAGGGGTGGACAAGGAGGGAGCTATGAAGCTCCCTCTGCGCACACTCCTGTAGCCCAACAACCCCTAGGGTGGCAAGGGCCGATTCTGAGAATCGACACTTGCCACCCCAGGGCCTTTTGTTTCAGTTTTTTTTAAACCTTTTTTTTCAATATATGTTTTTATTTATTTTTATTTTTATTTTTTAAGAATTTTACTTTTGCTTTTAATAATTTTTTTAATAATTTTATTACAATGATTTATTTTTAAATTTTAATTTACTTTTTAAAATATTTTTATTTTAATGTTTACATTTTTAAATTCCTTTTCCTATTTATTTGATTTAATTATTGTGTTATTTAATTTTAATTATTTTTTAACTGAAAAAAAAAAATAAATAATAAGATTAAATAAAAAAAAATAAATAAATAATAAAAAATAAAAAAAATAAAAAAAAAGAAAAAAAAAATCGTTTTGTCTTTTTTTTCTAATTATGTGTTTTTTTAAAGTTTTCCTATTTTTTTGTTAAATTTATAGTTAATTTTGACTGTTTTACATTTGATAGGTTTTTCTTTTACTATTATTATATATTTGATTTTCTTTTGTCATGTTTGTTATTTTATTTTTATGTTTCATTACTTTAATTTTTTTTTTTTGGAATTTTTTTTTTTTTTAAAATTTGAATTTTTTGTTTTCTTTTGTTTTTTTGTTGTGTTTTTTTTTTTTTTCCAATATTTGTTTTTTTTATTTTGTATTTTTCATTTTTGTTTACTTATATATTTATTTATTTATTGAAAGCCTGGCAGATCCATCCATTTTCTATGATATATTAGGCAGATTTACACAACAGAGATTGACTAGGTGGCCTCAACTTGCCCCGAGGGGAAACCAAGTCTATTGGCCATTGGTCAGCATTATACACCATCCAAAAACAAAATTGCTTCAGTCTTTCTAGCCAAGCTAGATAAGTCTCAGTTTCATGTCCAAATACCACATAACTGTGATAACTAACATATGCAAGAGGAAATTTAAAAGCTACCATATAAAAAAAAAACTAAGCATGACGAATATAGTCTTTCTACTCTTTCTTCTCATCAAGGACAAAAGCTACAGGAGCAGTGTCTTTTGTAGTTTCCCTTGGAATTCCATACAACTCCAGGATGCAAGGGATGTGACAGTCAATTTGATCCATCCTAATGTCTTATTTGTGCAACTGAAAGAGGATTTTCTCCATGCCTTTTTTATAACTAGGCAGGCCCTACATTATGACCACCATCCCCATAGAGATTTGTTCCATCGCTTTGACAAGAAGACTTTTCATCAAGAAATACAAGTAAAGGGTGTGTTTGAACTTCATAATTCTACCCTGGTTATTTTCTGGATCAGGAACCATCGTCCTCCAATTGTTTATCTCCTCCTCTAGTTGACTTTCTTATTTTATCTCCATTTCCTAGTCGTCAATCAACTTCCGCATTACTTCTTCTGTTTCATCCGGATATTTCACTGCTACCCCTGCTATGAGGTGCTCGACATGCTTACGACCCCTATGGCCTTCAAACGTGATTGACCTCTTGTTTTCCCAATGGGTCGAGCCTCTTCTACAATGACCATGTTCTCTAATTGTTGGAGCCATACTCTGTGTAGTGATGCCCTATGGATAGTCAAACAAACTTAGGTCCGTCAACCCTTGCACATCATCCCAATGCAGTTGTTCATACAATGCCTCTCTTCCATACTTTGCCATCTATGGGTTAAGGTAGCCGAGAGCCCACAAGTGGCTAGGGGAATTGGGTTTTGAACGTGGCTCCTAGAGCTCCTCAAAGTCCCCCTCCCCCTTGCCATGGTGCAATTTCCTGTCATCCCACTATAGCTGGAGCCAAGCCCTCAGGCCTGTACGGAGCCTAGATCGGCACTTGCTTTTATATTTTCTTTCAACTCCCTTAGCCAGTAGCTGCCTACCATGGTTATGCTTTCCCCTTTCTCCCATATACTAGCCTTGGTTCCTAGTTGTGCCCTTTCTACCATGAATATGGCCATTTTCCTAGGGTTTTCTCTGCATTCTACTATCATGGTTGATATCTCGACCCCCTTACCATAACCCTTTCCACCTCTCCCTTCAACACTCAGCCCCATAGAAATGGAAAACCCACTATCCCCTACTCCCGACATATGAGAAACTAGGTAAGGGCTTGCGTCTTTTCTCAACCAAGCATTACCAATGCCGCTTCTGATATTCTGACTCAAAAGCGATAAAAGCAAAACACAGAGCTAGGCCATGGCCCTCCCTTTCCTCCCCTTGTCTCTCCCATACAACACTACTCCCCATTGGGATGGCCCCTTGCCCCTCCCTTCCCACTAGGGAAACACCCACTAGGTCATGTAATTGATGCAAAAACCCAACTAAATCATGGAATTGATGCAGGAATGAGACACAATTACATACTAGAGAATCGTTGCTTATTCACAACCAAGGTGCCTTCACCCCTCTTCAGCTCTAAATCATCTTCTATCTCCGCTGCAATTCTCACTTGCCCGGCATGTCAAATGCCTTAACCATCTCCACCACCCCGCCTTATTCCTCCCTTTGCCACCTTGCCAGCCGACTGTCCATGCATTCATGGCTAAGGAAACCACATCCCCTGCCTTGAGCATGTGGGGGATGGAAATAGTTATGGTCCATGTAGAATCCATATCACATCTAAGCTTGACGCCTCTGACACCATCCCTCATCCCGATCGAGAGTATATTTATTTATTAGTATTATTATTATTACTATTATTATTGGGTCCGTGTTGATGCTCGTCTACCTACCGGATCCCATTATGTGCAATTTGGTACTTGATTTTAAAATTTTCATTGTAATGAATCAAGCTTGTATCCATAATTTTTCAATTTCATGGCCACTCTCTAAGCTTTCCTTACAATGGGTTGAGTTCACCTACACTGTGTGTCAATTTGATTGTTGATTTTTAAATTTTTGTTGCAATGTATCAAGTTGTCTTATGCTAAGATTTTAAAATTGTTATACAGTTAACATTTAAAAAATAAATTACTCTTGGCATAATAACTCTTTCATTCAGGTGTTCATTTTTAAAGGTTTTTTAGTCATACATTTTTTCCATAATCTCATGCTTGAAATGTTTCAAAAACTTGAAAAAAAATTGTAGTCATAATCTTTGGTTTTAATTCAATGATTGAAAATTGTCAAGATTTTAATATTTTTCTAAGTCATGATATTTTATCTTTAATGCTATGGTTGAAAATAGTTACAAGTCTTTTTCTGAAGTTCATGCCTGAAAATCGTTGGAAATTTAAAGATTTTTGGAGTCATGATATTCCATTTTTAATGTTATTATTAAAAAACGTTGAAAATTAACCCTGAAAAAAGTGATGTTATTCTAGGTTGTTTTTTCAGACAAAAATTTTGTTTTTACTACCATTTTTAAAAAATGTTGAAAATGTACCCCAGAAAAATGTTATTCCAACATCAACACTTTTTTTTTCACCCTGTTTTTTCATGTTTTTTTGGGGGTTTTGGGCTGGAGTACATGTTTTGGCTCATGTTTCATCAACGACTATGTTAGATCCCATTTATACACTTGCGCCCATGTTGGGAGGAAGCCACTTGTCATAGTTTGAAGCTATGAATGTTAAGAAGATGTGGCAACCAACTCAAATCTTCAACAACCATCAACATGTCAGTTTTGAAAGGAAAAAAATACCACAGATTCGTTGCACAATTACTACTGAGTGAGTGTCCAATTGTAGTTGCTTTTTCTATTTGATTTGGTTCATGAAGATACCATCTTCTAAGATAAACTCTTTGTACTTAAACATTTGATTTTTTATATTTAGATGAAGTCATCATGCTTTATGATTTTTTTTATCAAAAGAGGAAAAGGACTTGGAACAACAAAAAGCTTCCTCTTTTTAAGTTTTGTTTTGATCCATTGTTAGATCTCTTTAGACATTTATCATATTATGTTTTTGTATATTTAAACGAGCTAATGAAGATGGAAATGGTTTTTACTAGTTTCAATATTGTTGGGAGTTATTGTAGTATTGTGACGTGATCTATGTTAAATGAGTATGCTTTGATACTAAAGAGATTCTAGTTATATTGCAGAGATGATTGTGGCATGAATGTTTTGAAATCATTATCCTTTATTTTATGCGTAATCTCCTTTATGTTGTCTTCTTGATATGCTTTAAAGGTGTATGGAACAATTATGCTTGAATTCATTTCTCATGCTCTTGTCTCGCTACTCTAAAATGTTTCAGTTGCAAATGAAATGTTTATACCTTTGAATTCTTTGTCTTTTCCTCTTCAGAGTCATTCATCCAAGTTGCAGTAATGAAATGTAATTTGTTATGCCATTATAGATGAGTGTCTTGATGTTCTTATTCTGATATACTACAAATTTCTTTCTTATTCCAAAACTGTACTAGTCAGGCCTCCACACATAAAGCTAGTTGGGAAATTCATAGGCATAATTGACCATGAAGGTCATGATCACATTACATTAGTTTCCTTAGAATCCTCTACCACCACCAAGTAAAAAATTGAACACTTTCCAAATATGGTCTCTGTTGAAATTTGTTTTTCAAACTTTTGATCTCTAAGTTTGGTTAGTGAGGGAACGCCATCAGGTTGAAGAAGTCTAGTCTATCAAACAAAATAGTTTTATGGTTACCTCTGTGATCCTTTTGCCTTCACCCTAAAAGGAAGTCATGGAGTGCTAGTAGAACCTACAAATAGATGGGAGATATAGAATTATGAGGTACATTCCACCCATATGTAGTCGATAGTATGCCATAATCTCTTTATCGAGACACCCCCAAGCCTGAGTTGCGATTTTATAGAAACGAAATCCTCTTTCTTGTTATTTTTCTACATATTTAACTTTTAATAGTCCATGCTGGAAATTCATATACAATATATGCTTAACACATCCACATTTGCTCCCATAGTTGTATACTCCTTCCCTTTTTTTCCTTTCGTAATTTTGCAATCGTCTCAAACCTTCCCAATGTATTAGGATGCTAAAAAAACTCTGACTATCAATTATTTAATGCATAGGATCTATTCCTCAATTATACCATATCCCTTATGTGCTAGGCGGCCATTAAAATCTATTATTCGTACCCCATTCGAAATTTCCTTTTTAAGCAATGAGAGTTCTTGGGCTTTCCATTTATCTTTCACAATTTCTTATTAGTCAAGTAGAATCCATTTTATAAAATCACAATTCATACTGATTAACGTCACCCATCAATATGTATCTATTGATCTATTATTACAAAAATGAAACTATCTTTTATATTTATTAAAATGTTTTTCACATGTTCAGGTGCCTAAATGCAAATAATTGTTCACATCAATTAAAAAAAAATGGGGCATTACAGAGAGGGGGAGAGAGAGATAGATAGAGGTAGAGAGAGGGAGAGAGTGGGCTAGTTTAAGAAAGGAGAGAGAAACAAGGAGGGAAAGGGGTAGGGGAGGAGAGCGAGAGGAAAAGGGAGAATGAGGAGGAGGGAGTTAGGGAGAGGGAGAGGGAGAGAAAAACGGAGATACAAGTAATGGGAAAGGGATGAGGATATGGAGAGGGAGTGAGGTGGTGGAGGAGAAAGCATGAGAGAGGGGAATTGAAAGAGAAAAAGGGAGGGAAACAAAGCGAGAGAAATATAGAGAGAGGGAGATATGGATAGAGTAAGAGCAATGAAAAGGCATAGGGTGAGAAGGAGAGGGAGGGAGTTACATGGAGAAAGAAAGGGAGAGGAGGGATAGATATGTACAATTAGAGAGAGAGAGGGAGTTTGAGGGATCGAGAAGGAAGGTGAGGGATTTAGAGGGAGGGGGGAAATAGAAAGAGAGAGACACATAAGGGAGGAGATGCAAATAAAGAGGGAGGGTGACAGGGAGGGAAAGAGAGAGATGGAGAGTACAGGAGAGGGATAAATCAAGCATGGGGGAAAAGAGAGATATTGTAAGATAATGAGTAAGAATGGAAAGGGAGGGAGTGGGCGAACAGGAGACAAAATAGATGGAGAGAGGGAGGGAGAGAGAGAAAGGGTGAGAGAGAGAGATATATGGGGAGAGAGAGAGAGGTGGAGGTATGGCGAAGGAGAGAGGAGAAGGGAGGGAGGTTTTTGGAGGAGCGAATGTGGGAGAGAGACTATCAGGGGTAGTGGGAGAGATAGGTAGAGATGGGGAGGGGAGAGAGAGATAGTGGGAGAGAAGAATATGTTGAGGGGGTGAGAGAGTGAGGGAGGGAGAGGTAGAGGGGGAGTTGGAGTGGAAGGATGATGAGGCTGCAGGGCGAGGAAGGGAGAGACATTGAGGGATGGGGAGAGACAGATAGATGAAGGGTGAGACAAAGGGAATGAAAGAGGGAGTGAGGTTGAGGGCGAGTGGGAGAGAGAATGAAAGCAAGAGAGAAGAAAATACTAAGGGGAGGAGGGGGGAAGATGGGGGAGAGAGTAGAAAATACTGAGGGGAGGAGGAGGGGAGATGGGGGAGAGATAAAAGGAGGGAGAGGGAGAGAAAAAGAGGGGGAGAGGGAAAGAGGTAGTGAAAGGGGAGGGGGAGAGATACCAACTAAAGGGAGGGAGATGGAGGGAGGGAGAGAGGGAGGGCGATGGAGGATTAGGGTGGGTGATGTATACGGAGAATAAGTGAGAGTAAGTCAGTGAGAGAGAGAGAGAGAGAGGTAGGGTGAGGGAGTGAGAGAAGTTAGGGGAGAGGGATACAGTGAGGGGGTCCGAAATGAGGGGTGTTGAGAGAGAGGGCAGCAGCAGTAAGAGAGTTGAGAGAGACGAAAGAAAAGGAGAAGATAAATCAGGCGAGATAGCAGAGAGATCTTGGATGAGAGAGAGGGGAGTGAAGAAAGAGGGGTAGTTGAGTGTAGGTGGGGAAGAAAAACAAATATATATACTATTTTTAATTTATTTATATTATATTATATATTTATATACTTATTATATTATATATTATATATATATATATATATATTTATATGCGGAGTGTGAGGGAGAGAATGAAGGAGGATGGGAGGAAAAGATAAATAGAGGGAGAGGGACAGTGAGGCGAAGAGACTAAGGGAGGAGAGCAAGGGAGGGAAAAGGGATGGGGAGAGAAATAAAGGGAGCAAGAGAGGGGGAGACAGGGAGATATTGAGGGAGAATATGCGGGAAGTTTTGTAGGGAGGGATGGAGAGGGTGTTTGAGAGGGAGGGAGGGAAGGAGAGGGCGGGTGGAGTGGGACGGAAATAGTGTGAGATCGGGGGGTGAGGTACATATATAGAGATATATTAAAAGAGAGGGACATATAGAGATAGAGGTGGGGATGGATAAACATAGATATTGAAAGAAATAGGGAGATGTTTGGGACTGAGATGGATATGAGCAAGATGAGAGAGATATAGATAGAGAGGGAGTGAGGGGGAGAGGGGGAGATATGAGGAGGTGAGAGGGAGAAATTAGGGAGGAAAAGGG